>JAGKTI010004155.1:29683-52257 GCA_018397915.1 Birgus latro
ATAGGAACTACCTCAAACCGTGCTTCGTAGCCTGCACCGAAGTGGCGGACTGTTTTGCAAGAAGTGAGGAGGAAAACCACGCTTATCACGCAATATGACTGCCTGTGAGGATTTGAGCGAAGTGAACTTTAGCCTTGAACTGAGAAAGGTGATCGAAAGCAAAAGGCCATGACGCAACAGTTACGAGCCGTGAGGTGAACATAAACTGTTATGCCGACCATCATCCACTCACTTGATGTAGTGCTGCCTACTTCTTCCTTAGCCTTTATCATTCTCTTTCTGAGCCTGCCCTCCTCTCGTCCTATTTCTCCCATCTTTCCTGTCACTTCTTATTGCTTTTCTTTCCTTTACAGGTGGCTTTACATTGAGTGACAAGCCAAATGGTTTCCTGTAAACCAAGAAACCATTTACAACGCAGGGTGGTAACCATATAATCAAACCATACGTGCTCCCTACGTGTCAATAAGTGGGTTGGTGGAGGGTTAGTGCCCCTTCCTGTAAAACAAATAACTCAGAGTCAAATGGCCACCCCTTACGGAATTATGGCGTCTGGCAATAGATAGATAGATATAGTAAGAAGACAGGAGCACTGCAAGTTTGCAACTTTCGCCCTTTACAGGTTTGACCTTGCCTTGTGACTTTGACCGGTGACCGATTATTCTCACAATCAGATAACTTCATCTTTTGCTATCAGCCCTTCCACCAACATTAATACAAATTGGATCAAAATTGAAATGCCAACCCGAAGGGGAGACCACAGGGAGGCATGCGGTGGTGATCAAAGACCAAAGAGGGACCACAGGGAGGTGCATAAAGTGCCCGGACAAGATGGGCTTACGTCCCCCACCACCATGTGCCCTTCTTCCCCTCAACGGAGCCCGCGGAAGATACACCGTCCCACTGTACTACTCTCGGGCCAGACCAGCATTCGCCAGGATTGCAGGATTGGGGTGGGACTTGTTCCCTAGCAGTCCCAAGTAGAGCCAAGAAAATGGCCACTGTCCGCATCAGGGAATAGGCCACCATACTCTTCTCATCTACCACCCCCTGCAGAACCACGGTGACAGCCACTGTCCGTGCCAGGGAGGAAGAGGCCACCAACCTTTCCTCATCTGCAGCCTCCACTGGAAGCAGAACCACGGCGACGGCCACCGTCCGCACCAGGTAGGGAACGGCCACTGTCCCTCTCTCACCTGCTGTCCCAGGGCAAGGCAGAACCATGGCGATGGCCACCGTCTGCACCAGAGAGGAAGAGGCCACCGTCTTTTCCTCATTTGCTGCCCCCACAGACACAAGCAGAACCACGGCAACGGCCATCGTCCATGCCGGGGAGGAAGAGACCACTGTCCTTTCCTCATCTGCATCCTCTGTTGGGAGCAGCACCACGCCGATGGCCACTGTCCATGCCGGGGAGAGAACGGCCACTATCCGTCTCTCACTTGCTGACCAAGGGCAAGGCAGAACTGCAACGATGGCCACCATCCACACCAGGGAGGAAGAGGCCACCATCCTTTCCTCATTTGCTGCCCCCACAGGCACAAGCAGAACCGCAGTGATGGCCACTGTCTGTGCCAGGGAGAAAGAGGCCACTGTACTTTCCTCATCTACCACCTCTACAGAGAGCAGTGCCGCAGTGACGGCCACCGTTCATGCCGGGGAGAGAACGGCCACCGTCCATCTCTCACCTGCTGTCCCAGTGTCCAGCAGAACTGCGGCAGGGCCTCTGTGCCTGTTGGGGAGGGAACGGCCGCAGTCCTTCCCTCGTCCGCTGCCCCTGGGATGCCCCTCGAGGGTAATGTCCCTTGCTCACCTCACCCCTCCGGAGGTCAAGTGGGACACCGCTCTCTCTCTCCCCACAGAGCCAGAGAGCCAGTGAAGGTGCAGCTGGAGAGGATCTACAGCAGCCCCGTAGTGAGCCCGAGGACTCACTAGCTGTAGCCAATGCCCCCACGTCACCCCTCGCTGTCGGACTCCTGGAGGAGGAGATGCAGCAGGCAGCCCCTGATGGCCTCTCGACCCGAGAGAAGCTGCAGCCCCCAGCCATACAGGGGCGTCCCCAGGACTCCAGGATGGGACCTCCCCATCCCCACCGCCGAGCAGTCCTCCCCCAGGAGTAAGCATAGGGAAGCGCGCCTGCTCTCCCTGTTGGGTCCCAGTCCAGAGGGCTGACCCACCCACCGAGGCCCCACCAGGGAAAGGCCCTCCTCTACACTGCCCAACAGCCCACCTCCGACGACCCGGCCCCTGACAGCGGTCCCGTGCCTCCTGTGGGAGAGCACGTCTGACGGGACCCCTCCCACACTTGGACAAAACCTGCAGCTGCCCAGTCACCAGTAGCCCAACCTGGATCCTCTGTGTATCAGATAGTGTGTTTGATCTGTATAGTGTATTGTGACTGGCATTGTGTATCTTTATAGTAATACACGTGTAATGTTGGTCGACCCAAGTTTTATGCCCTGTTCCTCTAGTTGCATGCTCTAGACCCGGTCTTGAAGGGAACCCCAGACCCATTGCTCGTGTACAGAGAGAAAAGAGTTGAGCTCTGAACACATAGCGTAATACTGGTGGCTAGCAGTGGTTCTTGATCCGGTCAGAGAGCAATGAGGAATAAAAGGGAAGTCTAACAAAATAATGGCCAAACCACACGGATAATTGCCATAATTCGACCCCGAACATTGCAATATAAACACATACATGTGCATGATCAAACCACTATTGCACATTGGACTCGACCACGACAAGGAGAAAATAGCAATTACTCTACCACACTTGGGAAAAGCAGTGTCCAGCATCGCCAAGAAGATCGTCCTGCAGATGACATGGGCGCAGTTCACGCAAATTGTGATCCAAGCAGTCACGCCATCCCACTCTCACCTACGATGGTAATCTGGACGACACACTCATCCAGGCCAGGCGACTCGTCACCGCCGTTTACCCGAGGACTGACACGGCCACCCGGGAACAACATATCTTCAACACCCTGTTGAGGATCCTCCCCAGCACCGTAAGGGAACATTTCACAATCTATGACCTGACGGGAAACCTCAACAAAGACGTCCAGCTGGTTAGACACCTTCTAGCCACTCCCACCACCCCATAGCACATCAGCGCAGTCAGCAAATTCTCAACACAGAGGGCACCACACCCCAAACCATGGACGCCCCTCATCCATACAAGTCCTCAAACAACACCCACTATAACCAGGGCACTCCCTACCAAAAGATGCCCTGCCCCTGAGGAGAATACTAATCTCATCTCTATCAGTCCATGGGAATTCTCCACCTGTAGTCACTTATGCCCCATTCATGACATACGTGAACAGCTAAAAGCTGCCTGGTGCAGACCAACCACCTAAGGGCGCCGCAGTCTCTTCCTTGGACAACAAGTGCATTGAAGACAATGCCTCACCCACCGACTATGCTGATCCCAGGGAAGTGGAGCCCGAAGGAGAAGACGCCCCACAACAGCTGGATTTTTAGGACTGCCTTTGCACCTCTCCATGGTGGCAGGGGCCACCTCACAAAAATACTGCCCCCCAGTCTGCGACAAGATGAGACTGAATGGGGTAAAAGCGAGACTACTGGTTGACATTGGGGCGGCCAGATCCTGCCTCTACATTCACTTCTACTCACGTCACACCTCGGCTTTCAGACCGCTTCTCCCGACTTCAGCTCACCTCATAGCTGCGGGGGATGGCCCCCTGCCAATACATGGGGAAACCCAGGCCCTGCGTGCCGACACCCACCAGGAAGTATCAATCCAGCACAAATTCATCATCTTTGACTCGACCTGCATGACTGTACTCGATTCTGTACACGAGCAACGGGTCTGGGGTTCCCTTCAAGACCGGGTCTAGAGCATGCAACTAGAGGAACAAGGCATAAAAACTCGGGTCAACCAACCTTACACGTATACTACCACAAAGTTATACAATGCCAGACACAATACACTGTACAGTTCAAATGCACTATCTGATACACAGAGGATCCGGGTTGGGCTACTAGTGACTGGGCAGCTGCAGATGTTGTCCAGGTGTGGGAGGGGTCCCGTTAGGCGCGCTCTCCCACAGGAGGCACGGGACCACTGTCAGGGGCCGGGTCGTTGGAGGTGGGCTGCTGGGCGGAGTAGAGGAAGGTCTTTCCCTGGTGGGGCCTCAGTGGGTAGGTTGGCTCTCCTGGGCTGAACAGGGAGAATAGGCGTGCTTCCCTGCACCTTCTCCTGGAGAAGGACTGCTCGGCGGTGGGGCTGGGGCCGTCTTATCCTGTAATTCTGGGGACACCCCTGGATGCCTGGGGGCTGTGGCTTTGCCTGGGTTGAGAGGCCGTCAGGGGTTGCCTGCAGTGTCTCCTCCTCCAGGAGTCCAACTGCAAGGGGGTGACGTGTGGGCATTGGCTGCAGTAAACGGATCTCCAGGCTCACTACGGGGCCACTTCAGATCCTCTCCAGCTGCACCTCCACTCGGGGGGCTGGTTCTGTGGGGTGAGAGAGAGGGGTGTCCCACTCAACCTTGGGAGGGATGAGGTGAACAAAGGACGCTACCCTCAAGGGGCGTCGCAGGGGTAGCGGACGAGGGAAGGACGGTTGCGGTTCCCTCCCCAACAGGCACAGGGGGCTCAGCCACAGTTCCACTGGGTCCTGGGACAACAGGTGAGAGAAGGACGGTGGTCATTCTCTCCCCAGCGAGGACAGTGGCCGTTGCCGCTCTCCTGCTCCCTGTAGAGGCAGCAGGTGAGGAAAGGATGGTAGCCGTTTCCTCCCTAGTGTGGACAGTGGCCGTCGCCACGGTTCTGCCTTGGCCTGGGACAGGTGAGAGAAGGATGGTGGCCATTCTGCGGCGCAGACTGTGGCCATCGCCACAGTTCTGCTCCCAGTGGAGGCTGCAGATGAGGAAAGGATGGTGGCCGTTTCCTCCCCAGCGTTGGATGGTGGCCGTTTCCTCCCCAGCGTGGATGGTGGCTGTTTCCTCCCCAGCGTGGATGGTGGCCGTTTCCTCCCCAGCGTGGGTGGTGGCCGTTTCCTCCCCAGCGTGGATGGTGACCGTTTCCTCCCCAGCGTGGATGGTGGCCGTTTCCTCTCCAGCGTGGATGGTGGCTGTCGCCATGGTTCTGCAGAGGGTGGTAGATGAGAAGAGTAAGGTGGATTTCTTCTCCATGATGTGGACAGTGGCTGTCGTCACAGTTCTACATGGGACTGTTAAGGAACAACTCCCACCCTGATCCTGGCGAGTGCTGGTCTGGTCCGAGAGTAGTGCAGCAGGATGGTGCATCTCCCGTGGGCTCCGTTGAGGGGAAGAGGGGCACATGGTGGCAGAGGACGTAAACCCGTCTTGTACGGGCCCTTTTCGCGCCTGCCTGTGGTCTCTCTTTGGGGTGGGTATTTCATCATTGTTGCACACCTCCATGTGGTCTCCTCTTGGGGTGGGTATTTCATCACCATCACTGGTGGAAAAGTCACGTCCCCTTGGCTGGAGGTGGTAGGTGTCGGAGGTAGTGGTTCGGTGGGTCGGCGTGAGGTGGTGGAGGAGGGCGGTCCAGTTGTGGGTGGGTAGGTTTGGCTTCTGGTGTGGGTTATAGGTTATGTGGAGGGTGGAGGTCTGTGGGGTCCTTCACAGGAGGTGGAGGAGGTGAGGTGTCCCTCGGAGGCAGTGATGTTTGCCCTGGGCAGGGATCCAGATTATCCGTCGGACCTTCGGCTCTGGAGGCAGGGAGTGGTGAGTGGATGTGACTCCTGGTTGAATACTGGAGATGGGTGAGGTGACCTGGGTATTATGAGGTCACTGGGGACAGATAATAATCCTTGCCTGGTGGGTTTGGCCACTGGAAGTTTCCACTGCACTTGATTTATCCTTGGGGTTATGGGGAATGTGTTGGGGGTGGGGGAGATGGAGGTGGGTGGTGTTGGGGGCATTGGGGGTGTGGGTGAGGGTGTGGACACGTATCTAGCTGGTGGGCGAGAGAGCTGGCTCGATATGGTAGTGGTGGTGGTGAGTACAGGTGTGAGTGGCGAGGAGCTGGGGCCATGTGGTGAGGTGGATGGGTGGGGGTGGGGAAATACACAGTCCCGCTGCCCTACTCTTGGGCCAGACCAGCACTCACCAGGACCAGGGAGGGAATAGCCACTGTACATTCCTCATCTGCTGTCCCAAGGCAAGGCAGAACCATGGCGACGGCCACTGTACACGCTGAGGAAGAATCTGCCTTGCCCACTGCCACAAGCGGAACTGCAGCGACGGCCACCATCCATGCCGGGGAGTGAATAGCCACTGTATGTCCCTCATCTGCAGCCTCTGCTGGGAGCAGGACCACAGCAACGGCCACCGTACATGCCAGGGAAGGAATGGCCACTATACATCCCTCACCTACTTTCCCAGGGCAAAGCAGAACCACGGCGACAGCCACTGTGCAATAATGGGATTTTTATGACTATATAAATTAAGTGATCCCACCAATTTGCCATCAGTGTAAGGGCGGAAATTTTATACAGTTTAATTTATGAAGATTCCACCGCTCTGACACCAGTCTAATGATGAAAATTTTGATCATACAAATTATGGTAGGAAATCCCACTGCTGAACACCAGTCTAATGATGAAATTTTTAACTCACCTATAATTTTTAAGAAATTCCACTGCTGAAACACCAGAGTCGATATGGATTATAATCTGCATAGAATTTTAAGGAAAAATCCCACCGCTTTTACACCAGTGTAAGGACGCCAAATTTAGGTTCCCTCTAAATAAAGAAAATTAACTGATTGCTACCGCTGTCACCAGTGGAATGATGCGATTATTTTATACACGCATATAATTTTAGGAAATCCACCGCATTGACACCAATGTCGTGCTGCGGAATTTAAGGGCCTCGTTAATTTACTGATATTTAATGAATTACCAACACGAAAAAAAAAAGTAAGAAAACAAAACGATAATAGGCTGCCACCACCCAGCATATGCCGGGAAAGAATAATTAGTCCCGTTACGGTATGAGATAGGACACTGAGGCCTTGAGACTGTAATTAGGGTAGCGTGAGTAGATTAGAGCGCGTGAATCTTTTAGATGGTAACACACCTTGCGGGCCACTCAATCTCACAATCAAACTTCCCAGAGGGATTTAGAACAAGAAAAATAATTAATCTATGATGTACTGACTAACATACAGTGTATAAGACTAACTTTCGTTCAAAAGAAAAAGTACATAGATTACTCTTCAGACTATGATTTCTCTAGAAAAACTGGAATAATAGTATTCTCTTCTCCACAGAAATTAATACCGGGTAGACTAACATAACATGGTACAAAGTTTTTTAATCGTGTGTTCACCACAGCTGATAGGATACTTGGGCAGTTATCACACAATAAGATGATGGAAAATCCTGCACACAGATAAATTTATGCCCGATCAGTAGATGTACATGCACTAATATATTCATATAACTTCACCTCTTAACCTAATACAGTGTACAAAAAAAAATAATAATTCAAACACGTGCGTGACTTGCACTTCCACGGTCTCTAACGGACTCGTGGATCTAACTCACCGAGACACAACCTTCAACCAAAAATTACTCTAAGTCTGGTACATTCGCCCTAATTTCCCAAAGGTTTACATAACTTGATATAAATATATATAATTGGTGGTATAAGAATGATTCTATTAAAATTTCAAAGAGTTTGAAATACCCTGTACATTAGAGGAAAATCAACACTCGCTATCAACTAAACATTTCACTTCAGAAGAAAAGACTATTCAAATGGACCATTCAATTACATATTCGACCTCACAATACGGAAAGAGATGGAAAAGGGAGGAATTTGTGTATGGGCACTGGCAAGAAGGACCATGTGGTCACTTCAGCACCGTGATGAGAGGCCTCGATGAAACACCGACAATCTGTTAATTTATCGCTGTCAGGACTCCCAATGAACATAAAAGGAAGTTAGGGAATATTATCAGTCAGCTTACTAGTATATATATATGTAGAAGATCAATTACTGAGACAAAGTGGGGCGGGGGGATTTTAAGGACAAGCTTTCGACTGACCTATTAATTTATCACTGTCAGGACTCTCATTGAACGCCACCGTCTAGGCCACACACGCTCACTTGCTGTTGTCCTAACATCGGAACTGACTTCGACCAATTACTCTTCAGATTACCGACTACAACAACTAACAAAGAATATAAAACAAGGTATTCACCTTCGCCATACTTAGACGAAACTGACTTACGATGTTTAAAATTTTGTGGCAACCATATGGGTCTGACAGTTTTTACCGAAGCCTAAACCCACGAGTTTTAACTAATTGTAACCATGTGTCGCAGTTGCCCAGCCTACGTGACTTGACGCCAGTGAAAAAATAAATAAATTTCATGGTTACAAATGACTATTATCAATAATCAGACTTCACCTAAGCTCAAATTCATTATTATATAATACAAAAAGATGATAATACTGAAATACAGGAGTTAGGGGTTGGAGCCACAGACAACATGACGGCTGGAGCAGATGACACCAGCACCCCTAACCCCCCCCAGTACCACCGGAGGACCGCCGCTGACACAGAGCAGCTGGGAACAGGAACGGCGCACCTGTATCACTTCCCGGTGCCCCTCTTGCGCCCAGGTGGTCACCCGGAAAGGTAGCAGTCGCCGGCATCTAGTCTCCGGCCGGAACTCCACTCACCAGGTAAGGGGTGGAGTTTACAACTCCACGCAACGCCGCGGTATCGGCCACAGTCGTACCGGGTACAGGGCAGAACCGGCCACAGTCCATTCCCTAGTTGCATCCCTGACACAGGGCCGCGGCACGGATGCATGTCGGCCGGGCAGGACAGGCCATAAGTCGTCCGTCTCCTGTAGGCGTTCCCCCCAGAGTGGCGCCGCAGTATCGGTCATAAGCCATACTGGGTACGAGGCAGGATCGGCCACAGTCTGTCCCTCTGCTACTAGTGTTCCCAGCTCACCAGTACGGGCCATTAGCCGTTCCAGAGCTGCCACCTCTTGTGCCCCTCCGACGTCGGCCATAAGTCACATCAGGCCAGAGGTAAGGCAGGCCACTAGCCGCACTGAAGCTGTTGTCCCCTGAGCCACCCAGACATCGGCCATAAGTCACGTCGGGCCAGAGGTAGGGCAGGCCATTAGCCGCATGGAAGCTTTTGTCCCCTGGGCCACCCAGACATCAGCCATAAGTCATGTCAGGCCAGAGGCAGAGCAGGCCATTAGCCACACGGAAGCTGATGTCCCCTGTGCTACCACGACGTTGGCCATTAGTCACGTCAGGCTAGGTGTAAAGCAGGCCACCGTCCGCTTCTCTCCTACAGGATGACCTGCAGCCAGAGAGGACCCTTCACCTGAGCCGTGGCAAGGCCTCACACGAGGTCTTGGTTCCCTGCAACTCCACCAGGGTGAACAGTGGCCGAAGCAGAGTCCCTGCAGACCCTGCAGCCAACAACGGGCCCTATCCACTACTCCCCTGGCCCGAGGTTCCCGTGAGACGACCCTGTCGGCGACGCCGCCCTCTAGCAGTTGCTGCAGTCCAGCCGCCCCGGGTTCCAGTGCCCTGGGTCCTCAGTTGGCCTGGGAGTTGCCCCGAACACCAGGGCACGACTCACCTGTGGGCGAGGCCTCCCTGAGTCTCTCCCAAACCCGACGACAGGCCCGTCTTCTGGCTCTCTTCAGGCCAAGCCCCTAGTCCCACGACTACGTGTGGGGCCCTGTCCAGGGGCGCACCACTCTGCCCTTCCTCCGGACGGAGGAATCAACCTAGGGCCCACCAGTGGTGACAAAGTGAGTGGACTTTACATATGTGTGTGCTCTTTCGACCCAGATATTTGTGTGCATTAACGTAAACCTTACGAGTGATCCCCTGCAGTGTATTCTCGAATTAAGTGACCAGGAACCCAGAGTATAAGATTGGACGAGCCTAATAGCTAAACGTGGCCTGACCTATATCCCGGGTAGAGTCCTGCGTCTCGAGCTGTCTTTGTGACCAGCAGAACATTAATATTGCATCGGTTGTGCCATTCCCTTGTTATTGACACTCTCCCTCCCCAACCCACAGGCACGTGAGTGAAACACCTCAGTGACCAACAGAAGGAGTACATGTTATTTCCATCGTGCCTCCCCTTTGTGCATTAAATCTTCACCCACCCCCGCGTCCAGGCACGTTAGTCAGGGCAAGCCAGAATATCACAGTTCCCCCTGTCAGTATTACTGCGGGCAACTCTACCTGAGATAGACTTCCGGCCAACAGGTGTTAACATAACTCATATACAGTGCCGTCCAGTGCAATTCGGGTTTGGGAAATTATAGTAAATTCATTCCTGTGTCTTAAATTATAAGTGTATTGTATGTGCCATAAGTGTTGGGTAAATAGTACCATACTTCTACCAGTCGGTATAGTGACAGATTCCATTTGTGTTAAGAGTTAACCCATCCCCGACCAACCCAGTTTTAATATATTTGTGATGTACTATTGTCCTTGGGAAAATATCTGGAATACTGGAATACATGTGTGTAATACTTACTGCCTTGTTTTTGTGTCCAGTCCTACTCTTTAGAGTTACCTCCCTGTCTAGAATAGGGACCCGCTGTAGCCTTTGTATTTGAGGGTGAGAAACCGATCCACAAATACGTAGCATAACACCGGTGGCTAGCGGTGGTTCTTGACCTGGACGGTGAAAAAGGACTGGAAAACTTTTTTTTTTTGTGAAAGTGGCAGCCAAAACACATGTACCTCTACCAAAATTTGACCCAAAACAATGCAACATCACGACTTACTTAAATATGGTCAAGCCATTGCTTGATATTGGGTTTGAGGAAGTTAATCAGAAAATAGCTGTCACTCTACCTTACCTGGGAAAGGCGGTATCTAGTATAGCACCAAAAATAGTCCCAGATCTCACGTTGGCCAGATTTGCAAAAATAGTAACAGACGCTATTACCCCGTCATTAGGGAAAGTTGTCGCAGTTTCACAACTAGATGCCCTAAAATATGACGGTGATTTGGACAAGACGTTGGTCCAAGCTAGGCGACTCGTCACTGCCGCATACCCGGATGCTGAAATGAACACCCGGGATGAACATATATTCAACACTCTCCTCAGAGTCCTTCCGGGCATGGTTAAGGAACATTTCACTATCCATGACCCGACAGTAAATTTGGACCATGATGTCCAGCTCATTCGCCACCTTCTCGCAGCACGCCCCGACACACAACACATCGGGGTCGTGAGCCGGTTCCCAACGAAACCCTCCCACATGCCGCCCCAACCCCTTCCAGCCTCAATGAGAAGCACCTCCACCTCGGCTCTCCCAAGAGCCCACCCCACCAGGAAGCGGCCGCCCCAGAAAGGTAATACCAATCTTATCGCTATCAATCCGTGGGAATTCACAGCCTGTAACAGCCGCTGCCCACTTCACGGCATACGTGAACAACTGAAGGTGGCACGCAGAATGAAAGCCGACCCACCGAGGTGCCGCCCAATGTTGGCAGTAGATGAGAGCCCTGCGAATCCCAGACCCCCCCTCGTTGAGGAACCTGACGCCGGCTGTGAACCAGAGAAGGCTGATACCAACACAGCCCTCGAGCTGGCGTTGGATTTTTAGGACCGCCCCCGCGCCTCCCCATGGTGGCGGGGGCCACCTCTACAAAGTACCAACCCCCGGGTCTATGACAAGATGAAACTACAGGGGGTCAAGGCAAGACTTCTGGTAGATACGGGAGCCGCCAGGTCCTGCCTGTATACACATTTCTACTCCCGCCATAAGAAGGTTTTTGGCCCCCTTCTCCCCACTTCAGCCCGCCTCATAGATGCGGGGGAAGGCCCCCTGCCTATTCTTGGGGAAACTCGGGCCCTACAAACCAAGACTCATCAACAAGCCTCCACCTGTCGTCCCTTCATCATTTTTTACTCGTCCTGCCATACTTATGATGGTTACTTGGGATTGGATCTGCTCCAAAAACTCCACACGCACATAGACTGCCACGGGAGGCGACTTCATTTCCGACAGCCTCCCCAACAGCCTCAAGTCATTTGTACTTGCACACAACAAGACGACACCCTTCCCCCTTCTCCTGCCCCAGCCCCCCCCGGCCCCACTTTCCCCACGACCGTTGCGTTCTCCCTCACCATTCCTCCCCACCATGAAGCTTGGCTACGGATCAATAAGCCCACAGGGACCCATTCCCTATTTTCTCCAAGTGTCCCCACCAGGCCCCTCGCTGCCTGCCTGATGTCGCCGACTTTCCTTCCGCCACATTTTAACGCCATCAAAGTGGCGAACCTGGCGGCTACACCCCTCACTCTGCCAAGAGGACTCCTAATCGGTGACCTAGAGGCAGCAGAGCCTTGCGACATCCACCCCTAGAATCAAACCCCTCTCCCCTCCCTCCTTTGCCTGACCACTTATCTCCCCATCAAGCCGAGACACTACACCATCTACTACTGGAATACCAAGACCTTTTCTCGACCGGGCCCGCCGACTTGAGGCATACGACGTATCTAGCCCATGAAATTCATACCACCGGGCCCGCCAACTTGGGGCATATGACGTATCTAGCCCATGAAATTCAACCACCGGGCCCCCCATCTGGCAACCCTCCCGCCAGATGAACCCACACCAACGGGCTGAAGAGGACAGGCAAGTTCGAGAAATGCTGCATGCTGGCATCATCACGCCCTCTACCAGCCCCTGGTCCTCCCCCATTGTCCTGGTTTGGAAAAAAGACGGCACTCAACGATTTTGCATCGATTACTGCCGCCTGAACGATGTAACCACCAAAGATGCCATTCCTCTCCCCCACATAGACGACTCCCTAGACTCACTACATGGCTCCACCTGGTTCTCCACGCTGGACCTCCAGTCAGGATACTGGCAAGTCCCCGTCCACCCCCAAGATCAAGGGAAAACGACTTTCTCCACAAGTAATGGGAAACTTTATCAGTTTAATGTTCTTCCCTTTGGGCAATTCAACACCTCGTCCACCTTCTCGCGCCTCATGGAGTCCGTCCTCAGCGGTCTGACCTGGGAAGTCTGAATGGCGTACCTCGATGACGTTATTGTTTTTAGCAAAACGTGGGCAGATCACCTGCACCGCCTCCAACAGGTGTTTCAGCGAATACGCCAGGCTGGGTTGAAACTCAAACCCACTAAGTGTGTCCTAGCCGCCCGCTCTGTTGCTTTCCTAGGACACATTGTCTCGGGGAAAGGCATCTCCCCAGATCCCGACAAGCTGAAAGCCATCGCCGACCAGCCTCTTCCACAGGACGTCCACCCACCCTCCAACACCACCCCCATAACCCTTCCTACTCCACATCTCGCATGGAAAAACCCACCCCGCTGCACTCCCAGGGGAACACCGCCCCCACACTCCACCGGCAATATAAACCGCACAGGGCTACCTCTAGCCAGCATTCGCCTCCAAGACACCACCACCACCACCACCATGCGTGTCACGAGAATCACTTGGATCCCCACCTTCGGCCGACATCAACGTGTCGGAAGCACACAACACCTGCTGCGACTTCTCCAGCAGGCAAACCACCCTTCCACTCTGCGTGTCACCTATGCCCACCACCTGAACGCCAATATACCAACTGACCACTGGACTACCTTCCTAAGTCACCTCGGGCCTATCCACCAAACGGCCAACACCAACCTATACCACCTCGTGACTTTGTTACCGAGGAGGGTGGTGAAATACGGGAGTTAGGGGTTGGAGCCACAGACAACATGACGGCCGGAGCAGACAACACCAGCACTCCCAACCCCCCCAGTACCACCGGGGGACCACCGCTGACACAGAGCGGCTGGGAACAGGAACGGCACACCAGTATCACTTCCCGGCGCCCCTCTTGCACCCAGGTGGTGACCCGGAAAGGTAGCAGTTGCCGGCACCTAGTCTCCGGCCGGAACTCCACTCACCAGGTAAGGGGTGGAGTTTACAACTCCATGCAATGCCGCGGTATCAGCCACAGTCGTACCGGGTACGGGGCAGAACTGGCCACAGTCCGTTCCCCAGTTGCATCCCCGCCACAGGGCCGCAGCACGGATGCATGTCGGCCGGGCAGGACAGGCCATAAGTCGTCCGTCTCCTGTAGGCGTTCCCCCCAGAGTGGCGCCGCAGTATCGGCCATAAGCCATACTGGGTACGAGGCAGGATCGGCCACAGTCCGTCCCTCTGCTACTAGTGTTCCCAGCTCACCAGTACGGGCCATTAGCCGTTCCAGAGCTGCCACCTCTTGTGCCCCTCTGACGTTGGCCATAAGTCACGTCGGGCCAGAGGTAAGGCAGGCCACTAGCCGCACTGAAGCTGTTGTCCCCTGGGCCACCCAGACGTCGGCCATAAGTCACGTCGGGCCAGAGGTAGGGCAGGCCATTAGCTGCATGGAAGCTGTTGTCCCCTGGGCCACCCAGACGTCGGCCATAAGTCACGAAAGGCCAGAGGCAGAGCAGGCCATTAGCCGCACTGAAGCTGATGTCCCCTGCGCTACCACGACGTTGGCCATTAGTCACGTCAGGCCAGGTGTAAAGCAGGCCACCATCCGCTTCTCTCCTACAGGAGGACCTGCAGCCAGAAAGGACCCTTCACCTGAGCCATGGCAAGGCCTCACACGAGGTCTTGGTTCCCTGTAACTGTACCAGGGTGAACAGTGGCTGAAGCAGTGTCCCTGCAGACCCCGCAGCCAACGACGGGCCCTGTCCACTACTCCCCCAGCCCGAGGTTCCCATGAGACAACCCTGTCGGCGACGCCGCCCTCTAGCAGTTGCCGCAGTCCAGCCACCCTGGGTTCCAGTGCCCTGGGTCCTCAGTGGCCCCGGGAGTTGCCCCGAACACCAGGGCGCGACTCACCTGTGGCGAGGCCTCCCTGAGTCTCTCCCAAACCCGACGACAGGCCCGTCTTCTGGCTCTCTTCAGGCCAAGCCCCTAGCCCCACGACTACTTGTGGGGCCCTGTCCAGGGGCGCGCCACTCTGCCCTTCCTCCGGACGGAGGAATCAACCTAGGGCCCACCAGTGGTGACAAAGTGAGTGGACTGTACATATGTGTGTGCTCTTTCGACCCAGATATTTGTGTGCATTAACGTATACCTGACGAGTGATCCCCTACAGTGTATTCTCGAATTAACACGTTAACCGCGTTTGGCAACTCAGCACACTCGCCCGCACCGCATAACCTTCATTACCCGACCACTCCAGTGTCCGTTGGACTTTTGCAGAGAGGGGAGGTATGTATCATTGTGAGAGCGTGGCCTGTAGTATAGAGCGTAAAAATCCATGGCACAAATATATACCGAATCGCGGACCAGTAATTTTTTTTCCCTTCTATCGCGTATTGGTACACCAGTGTGCCAGGCATGGGTTATAGCATATGATGATATATTCATGTTCCGTTATTTGGTGTAGTTTTATGATGTATATTTGAGTTAGTATTGATACAATAACTTAAATTTTGATAAACTGTGCATAGGAAAACCGATAATAATGTCTTTTTTCCCTCTCAACAGAAATGAACCCGGCTGTCTTTTACGGAGGACAATCACATACTTCATCTGATGATTCAGATGATTCAGATTTTTTTGTCAGTAATTCAGATGATCCAGATGATGATCTCTCCAAAGAAAGTGATTCTGAAACAGATGAAGAGCAGGATGAACAAGTTCAAGCACCAAATGGAAATGATTCAAACTCTGGAAGAAATGGAAACAACAGCACACAATCTGAATGGTTGCCTGTATCTTCAAAACAACGCATGCATGCCTTTACTGGCAAGGAAGAAATGAGTGTCACTATCAGTAACGCAGATAACGAAACTGAGGTGCTGCCTATTGATGTATATGGTCTCTTTGTATCTGATGACATCATTGATATGATTGTTCAAGAAACCAATAGGTATGCACAACAAGAAATTGATGCTGCAACAGTAACACGTAGGTCACGACTGGTATCATGGAAACCTACCAACAGACAAGAGATAAAGATTTTTTTTGGCATTGTGATTTTCATGGGATTAGTTGTAAAGCCTGAAATTCAACTCTACTGGTGTAAAAGTATGTTATATGATGATCCCTTTGTACCAAAGCTAATGTCAAGGGAAAGATTTGAGCTTCTCTACAGATTTTTGCATTTTGTAGACAACACATGTCATCCAAATTCTCAAGATAAATTGTACAAGGTCAGATCACTGATTGAGCTACTTGTTAACAATTTTAAAGCTGTGTACAAACCTGGCTCCAAACTTGTTGTTGACGAGAGCATGGTGCCATTTAGAGGGAGATTAGGCATCAAACAGTACATTCCAGGGAAAGCTAACAAATATGGAATGAAAGTGTACAAAGTTTGCACACCTGAGGGATATACATGGAATCTAGAGGTTCATGCAGGGACGAGTGATAAGACTGCTGACCTAAATGCAACTGAATCACGTGTGGTAAAATTATGTAATGAAATGTTAGGTATAGGATGCACTATCTACACTGATAATTATTACACCTCAGTCACCCTGGCAGAGTACTTGTTGGTCAAGAAGACTTACATTTGTGGAACTGTTAGAGCAGGTAGGAAATATTTGTGCCAAGAAGTAGTAAAAGCAAAGTTGAAGGTGGGAGAAATGAAAGCAGCAGAAAACAGACAAGGTGTGAAGTTATACAAGTGGAAAGATAAGAGAGATGTCTTGACACTATCAGCAGTACCTGAGCAAGGTAATGACTTAGTTCCAAGTGGAAAGAAAAACAGAAAAGGAGAAGAGATTGTAAAACCTGAAAGTGTCACTGAGTACAATAAACCAAAAAAAGGTGTTGATGTTGCTGATCAACTCAATTCCTACTACTCGCCACTCCGAAAATCAAGGAAGTGGTACAAGAAGCTGGCTCTGGAAGTGATTGCTGGGATATCAGTGACAAATGCTCAAATTCTATACAATAAATACTGCTCAGCAAAACAAGTATGCCTAAAAACCTTCACAGAATCAGTAATCCTCTCTCTTACTAAAAACATTCCTAAGGAAATTACAAAACCAGGGAAGATGACCTCTGATATATTGGGTGCAAGAAAAGAACATACCTTACAGGAAGCAGATGGACCAAAGAAAAACACAAGGAAGCGATGCAGAGGATGCTATGAAAAAATCTCACTGTGTGAGGGATACAAGGTGGCCACAAACAAGGCTAGGAGAGTATCCACCTATTGCAACGAATGTGAGGGTCAACCACACCTTTGCATTTCATGTTTCAACAAAAAACATGACTCGTGTAATTAGTGATCAACATTATGATGATCTAATATTCCATTATTTTCTTATATTGATTGTATTTTTGAAGTAATATGTCACCAAACATTACTTGTATTTCAGAAGCCTATTTTTTTTCTTTCAACAAATAAACTTATTGTCTTATCATTTTTATCTTATTTTCCAGTACCATAGCAATGCATCTGCAGTCATAATAAATACAAATTTATACACAAATTGTTTACATACTCATGTTTGTAATAGTTTGTAGAAAGTAATATTCGGGCCTCAGATGTACCAATACGCAACAAGTGAAACATCTGCTCGGTACAAGGGTGGCCCAATACGCGGTTAACGTGTTAAGTGACCAGGAACCCAGAGTATAAGATTGGACGAGCCTAATAGCTAAATGTGGCCTGACCTATATCTCGGTTAGAGTCCCGCGTCTCGAGCTGTCTTTGTGACCAGCAGAACATTAATATTGCGTCGGTTGTGCCATTCCCTTGTTATTAACACTCTCCCTCCCCAACCCACAGGCACGTGAGTGAAACACTTCAGTGACCAACAGAAGGAGTACATGTTATTTCCATCGTGCCTCCCCTTTGTGCATTAAATCTTCACCCACCCCTGCGTCCAGGCACGTTAGTCAGGGCAAGCCAGAATATCGCAGTTCCCCCTGTCAGTGTTCACTACGGGCAACTCTACCTGAGATAGACTTCCGGCCAACAGGTGTCTGTGACACAGGTGTTAACATAACTCATATACAGTGCCGTCCAGTGCTATATGGGTTTGGGAAATTATAGTAAATTCATTCCTGTGTCTTAAATTATAAATGTATTGTATGTGCCATAAGTGTTGGGTAAATAGTACCATACTTCTACCAGTCAGTATAGTGACAGATTCCATTTGTGTTAAGAGTTAACCCATCCCCGACCAACTCAGTTTGTAATATATTTGTGATGTACTATTGTCCTTGGGAAAATATCTGGAATACATGAGTGTAATACTTACTGCCTTGTTTTTGTGTCCAGTCCTACTCTTAAGAGTTACCTTCCCAGTCTAGAATAGGGACCCACTGTAGCCTGTGTATTTGAAGGCGAGAAACCGTCCCACAAATACATAGCATAACAAATACCAAACCTAACTATAAAATCCCTAATTCAAAGTGTGAATAAAAATTATCGCGAATTTTAACCTCGAGTTAACTTTTTTGCCTCTTTTTCGAGAGCAGATCACACTTCGCACTTCCATCTCGCTCCATACTGTCTTTATTAATAGTATTCCACTCTTGCTATACATTAACTAGGAACAAGCCCAAATATGAATTTGATGACCATTCCCTATGCATTGTATCAATTAAACAGGGGTTCAGAACTACACTTACATTACACTTACTCTAACTTAAACTACACTTATATTAACGTATATTATACTTATACTAACTTATATTACATTTATATTAACCTTAAAATTACGGCATTACAACTGTACGTGCCGGGGAAGAATCTGCTGTGCCTATCAGCACAAGCAGAACCGCGGCGACAGCCACCATCCGCGCCGGGGAGGGAACGGCCACTGTACATCCCTCACCTGCCATCCCTTGCTCGCCTCACTCTTCCAGAGGCCGAGTGGGACACCCCTCTCTCTCCCTAAAGAGCCGAAGAGCCAGTGAAGGCACAGCTGGAGAGGATCTGGAGCGGCCCCGTTGTGAGCCCGGGGATTCACTCTCTGCAGGCAACACCCCCACGTTACCCCTTGCCGTTGGACTCCCGGAGAAGGAGACACCACAGGCAGCCCCTGACGGTCTTACGACCTGAGAGAAACCGCAGCCCCCAGCCACCCAGGGGCAGCCCCAGGACTCCATGACAAGAACTCCCCCACCCCACCATTGAGCAGTCCTCCCCCAGGAGTAGGTGCAGGAAAGTGTGCCTGCTCTCCCTGTTCAGCCCCAGTCCTGAGGGCTGATCCACCCATCTAGGCCCCACCAGGAAAAGGCCTCTCTCTACACCGTCCAGCAGCCCACCTTTGATGACCCTGCCCCTAACGGCGGTCCTGTGTCTCCTGTGGGAAAGCACGTCTGACGGGACCCCTCCCACACCTGGACGACACCTGCAGCTGCCCAGCAACTAGTAGCCCAACCCGGATCCCTGTGTATTAGATAGTATGTCTTATCTGAGTATTGTATTGTGTCTGGCATTGTAATTCTTTTTGGTAATACACGTGTAAGGTTGGTCAGCCCGAGTTTTTATGCCCTATTCCTCTAGTTACATGCTCTAGACCCGATCTTGAAGGGAACCCCAGACCCAGCACTCATGTACAGAGATCAAGGAGTTGATCTCTGACCACGCAGCATAACAAGGAGTATGTTCACAAACACTTCATGGGAAGGCCTTGCGTTCAAATGAGGTAATGCTTACAGCTTATCCTTCAGTGACCAGTGTGGTACAGTGGGTCTCGGTGCTGCCTCCTAGTCGGAATATACGAGTGTTGAATCCAGCTGGCTACAGTATACTTGTAACTGAAAGGTACGAGGATCAGATCCGGCCAGACTACAGTAAAAACTTAACCTGACTATCATAGCATACTGTAATGAAATGGTGTGGTGCTGCTTAAATAAACAGCTTTTGAAGATGTGCAGTTAAGTACTGAATGGCATGGAATATGCAGGTAAACCACCCAGAAAACTTGCTTTCAGGGAAGGCAATGCACATTGCCAAATTTAAGTCAGACGAGTGTTGAGTAATATTAGCAAGCGAAGTGCAATGTTTTTGGTAAAATGCTACTTGCTCAAGGAGAGGGTATTTTAAATATAAGCTATTCCCTATACAACTTGTATAGCGTTAATTATAAATACATTTCATATGTAGGGAGATCAGTGGATACATTACAAGTGTTTTGCTGTGTATTTGTGAGATGGTTTCTCGTCCCTCAAATACGCAGGTTACAGCGGGTTCCTATTCAAGACCGGGTCGGCAATTCTAAAGCAAGGACTGGACACAAAAACAAGGCAGTAAATTGTTATACACATGTATTACAAATATCTTCCTAGAAACAAAATTTACATCAATAGATACACTAGATGCTGGGCTGGCCAGAAGTGGGTCAACACAAGGTTTTACTTGACTGGAAATCTGTCTCTATACCGGCTTAAGGAAAGTATGGTAATATTTACTCAGCACTTATGGCACATAGATTACACTTGTAATTCAGGACACAGGAAAGCACTTGCTACAATTTCCCAATCTAGTATTATTGTGCTCAAAAATTTAGCACTCTGGAGAATTTGAATTTATCTTTATACTAAATAAAATTAATAATTTGGTGTTTTCTGTTTACTGCCAGAGTAGATATCCTAGAGTTTTTAAGAAGGCCTCATATAATAATTGAAATAATTAGGTATGCTGCCACCACCCAGAGGTTGCCGGGAAAAAAAGTAATAAAAAAAGTTTTAAAGATATACGTCCCGTACGATGGAAGAGGGGACAAAGAGGCCTATGGCAGTAACAGGGTAGCGTGAGTATAATATATGAGAGCGTGGATTTTATAGATGAAACATGCCTTGCGGGTCACTCGACCTCATGAAATACTCCCCAGTGGATTTATGCCAAACACTTACGAAAAGTATACTTATCTATATTGCTAACCTTAAATTACACAGAATGAATAGAACTACGAACAGGAATTAGTTCTGGAGCATAGTAATGCATTAGTCTCCAATACAACAGAAAAAACTGGGAGAAAGGAAGCTCTCTACTCCTCAGTTTATAATTCACCTGACTCACATATCACAGCACAAAGAAATTATTCAAGAATATATCACTACAGCAGAACCTTGGGCTTTACATCCAACAAGATGTTGATTAATCTGCTCACAGAACTACTCGCCCGATACAAAATTCACGTACATAAAGAATTCACTCAACTCAACTGTGATATAGAAAATTCACTACAACAGGAGAAACTCACATAAACCACAGTCTCAAAAGGACTTGTAGTAATTCCCAGTTTACAACGTGTTACACAGTTTACTCTACTTTTAAAGAAATCATCCCTATTTTACCTGGGTTTGCACCACATAACATATCTAGGTAAATAATCATAAGCCCAAGAATAATACAATATGCAGACTCAGCGCTCACCGCACTCCGTATGATGAAGTATTACAACACTCCGCTTCTCACTCACTTGTAACCAAAATATTACACTACATGAATAAAAAGCTTTCTAAGTGGACCATTCGACATTATCGACACTGTGAATTGAAAGGAACTAAGTGGAAACGTGTAAGGGCTTTTGGCACTAGAGGCTGCGGGACTCGACGCACTGGCAGCACTGGACTCCGTGATGTCACACCATATCTGCGGACCGCCCTCCATGAAGTTCAACTCAGAAGTGTCGCTCTGTAAACAGGAGACGCAGGACGCCCCCGCTAAAACCCGCAACGTTCTACTACCCGTTCTGACTTCGACCAATTACTCTACAGTCAACTTGTTATATCATCGTCCAGGAATTTTGCAACAAGGAGTTTACACAGTCCTCTGCTTATACAAAATAACTTATGATGATTTAAATTTTGTGGCAATAACATAGGTCTAACAATTTTAAAACGATGCCTAAAGTCACACATTGACACAATTTCTCTTTGTCTCGCGCCGGCACTGGCCTACAAGCTCTGGTGACTGTGTTAAATAAATTAATTTCGTGGCTAACAATGACAATAATCAATAATCAGACTTTACCTAGGTTCTTAGACATCATTATTTAGTACAACAAGACGACAAACACAAACTCAACTACAAAATTCTGAATTCCAGGTGTAAATACGACTCACCGCTAATTTAAGTCTCGAATTAACTTTCTATGCCTCTTTATCGAAACCAGACACGAATTTGCACGTCCAACTCGCTCCACACGGTCCACATTAACAATAATTCTGTCCTACTACACTTTAACTAAAATCAAGCCCAAAAAATGAATTACAAGTTCCACTTCCCATACATTACATCATCTTAACAGGGTCCAGAATTACTCTTACAACATACATACATACATAACCTAAAGTAAATTACATACATTATATACTTACACTATACTTACACTAACTTATATTACTCTTATACGACTTATATCATATGCAAGAAATATGGCATTACACGGGTTTATCCTCCCAAAGAAAAATTTAAACATCATAAGTCTTCACACAATACATTCTACTACACTTCCTAGAGTCCTGTGTGTGGATGGGACAGACTCACCCAACTTGACTATGCATTTACTCTATGAACTACAAATTAAGACAGTGCTCTCACTATCTGATACTCCCCAAAAAGTGGCACCTGTCGGTCCA
>JAGKTI010004156.1:9973-24589 GCA_018397915.1 Birgus latro
TTAAGGGAGAGAAAAAGCAAGATGGTATAAGTTGAGTATTAAGGGTCAGAGTAGGATGTCACAAGGGGATGATGGAGTGGCAGGGTGGGGTAAAATGGAGAAATGGCAATTAGCAGGAATATTAGAGGTTGGAATTATTTGATGAGTTAGGTGGGGGTGGTGGAAGGCCGGCCCAGTTGACAAACAGTCGAACAACAAAACGGCAGGACGGGCCACCACAGGTTGATGGCAGAGCAGGACGGTGATGGTGGCGAGCCGAGACACGATGGCAGTCCAGCGCACAGTGAGGGGGGAAAAAATCCGTGCAGAGATTAGTGAGGATGAGCCGTTGGATGAAGCTGGTGTCAATGAGTCTTGGGGAGAGCGGGAAAGTGAGGCAGGTGGGGAGTGGGAAATTGCTACTCCCCTCCTCACACCCACCACTTCCCTTACCATGCCTGTCATCCCTACTCCTCCCCACATCACAGCCGGCAGTGATGCTGGGAGGGGAAGTGAGGCAAGTAAGGGAAGGGGTTGCATATCCCAACCTGATGCTTAACACTCAGCCATGCCCACTCACCTGGCCTCACAGATACACACAACAGTTAAGACAAAAAATATTGTAACTTGAACTTTGACTTCCACTGTTTCAAATTAATTTCACAATGGTATTACTACTTCAAACTAAATAAAAATATATTAGCTTTGCTTTACTACATCTGAGAAGAGATTTTGAAAACCCATATTGTATTACCTCAATACAGTGGAGTCTTCTTTATTTCAGTCAAGTATCCCTTGGACAACAGCTTACGGGAGATCTCTAGGAATGAATGGGTCATAGACAATCTCAAGCAACTCCTTTACTGCAGTAACATCTTCCTTATTTTTTATTTTATTTTATTTTTTTATTTAATTTATTTTTTTTACTTTTGAGGTAACATCTACTAATGAGGGGCCTTGGAAGCAATCTTCATCAAAGTCAATGAATATGCCTCTATTTTACAGTCAATTTGATCTTAGGGGAGGCACCAAATAGTGCTGTGGCTAGGCATAACCAAAAATAACCCCAAAGTATGATAACTTCATATACAGTACTGTATTTACCCCCAGTCAATATTTCTTAGCTTAGGAGAAGCCTCTAATACTGAAGGCATTTACAAGGAAATTATGGGGCCTAGATGGGACAAAGGAGGCCAGCCAAGTGAGCATCAGCTGAGGAACCTATAAACGGGAAGACAGGCGGGCAGACAACAGCGGGCATACCAAGGGAGACTCATTGACGCATCATCCACGGCTCAATGGACTGTTTGGGACGAGGGGGAGGTGGCGTCAATTGAAAGACAGACGCGTACACAGAAAATATTAAAAATGGCTACATTATCTGCAAAAGGGGGGGGAGAGACTTTTTCCTGTTATTTCTATTTACATTGGTGCAATAATCTCAAGCTCGGCTGCAGTTAAATCTAAGTATCGGCACCATTATCACTACTATTATTATTATTAGTTATTCTTCTTCTTCCTCTTATTATTATTATTATTAACCTACTTCCCACTAACACATGAAGTTTGATTAAATACATTTGTGTGTCACAGATTCAAAATTATATAAGTGTACTGTACTGTACATTGTTCTGCATTACTCAAAAACAAATTAGAAACACACTAATAGCAACAGCCACCTTCATTCTGCCCAAGAACTATACAAAACAAATAAAAAATTTACACGTTCAATAAGATGCTATAAGTTTCATTTTATTCTTGATATCTCCAGACAATTCAGCTTTGGATACACCTTTTGAATGGGAGGGATTTGATATTAACCCCTTCACTGCACAAGGCTTCACTAGAGCTAAATCACCTGACTACAGCAAGAATAAAACTTAATTAAACATCACCAATCTGAAGGGGTTACAAGGTTATAACTGCAGCTGGGCGATGAGATTCTAATATCTCTGTGTTTTGACTGAGAGTAGATAAAATATTCATAGGTGTGGTAAATATATATATAATAAAAAAAAATTCTACTGAGGACAAACTGTATCGCCATAACATAAATTTGACTGTTATCTATCTGGCTAGTTAGAACCATTTAAGAACTACAATTGGTAGGCTGAATTCCATAACCAATCTTATGTTACTCTAAAATACCACAAACAATTAACTGTTCCTTAAAATTTTATAACCAATCATGAATTATTTTAAAATTTCTTGTAAGATCAAATGTTATACTGGTATTAAAATTCCAAAAAGAAACACTAGTTACTCTGAAACCCATTACCATTGAACTGTTACTTTAAAATTCAACATACAACCATGTTACTTAACAACTCAGCCATTACTTCTAAAATTCCATGGTAGAGGAAATATGTCACTCCTGAAATAAAAAATTCAATAAATATTCACGCTACTTTGCTACTCAACCATTACCTCTAAAATCCCATGATAAATGTGTTACTTATGAAATCAGATGTTTTATTACCTACAAACACGACACGGTACTTCTTAGCTTTTAACTCTTACAGTCCAATGACATTTCTATTTCATTCTTGCAATCTCCCGACAATTTTATTCAGCTCTGAGGTTTAGATATAGCCCTCATTTACCCCTTCACTACGAGAGGACTCACAAAAGCTGAATGAAACATTTGGAGTTAGAATGAATAGGTAAAACATCACCAGACTGAGTAGGTTAACCCTTTGAGATTCTGATGACGCGTTTTCGAGTCATCATAAATCCAACCGCTGGGATTCTGATGACTCGAAATCGAGTCATCCAAAATAACATTTTTTTTTTTTTGCATGTTTTCCATCTCCTATCTGGCCTTATTCCACATACACTATCCTGTTTATCCTTTTCCAACTATTTGTTATTACAGTGATGAGTACATCAGATAGATATGCATAATAGTTTTTACCATGAATAATATCGATATTACCAGCATGGATATTTGCCAGCGTGATAGTGAGAGCTTTCGATTTCTCTGTGAAAACTAATATAAATTGCCATAATCTATATATCAATAGAAAGAGAATTTACTGTAGATTGACATGGTGCTATCAAATTTCATGTAACTCTAAAACTTATTTTTTTACAAATATTTTTCTAAAGAAGGGTGAGCGATTTTTCCTTTTCGGGTAACTTCTACTTGTCCTATAGGCGTTTTGCTATCATATTTACCTTTTTCAACCATACTGCGATAAAGAGCAACTATTTAGTTTGAAATTGGTACCACAATCATTACCCTACCACAAAAAGTTAGTGTACAGCGGCCAATTAAGTACAAATATCGCAGCGCGACGGCACGCTCTATGTGCACCCGGCTGAATCTGGCACAGACACAATCAGCGTAGGGCCGAAAATCTCAAAGGGTTAATGTTACTTGAACCCCCAGTAAAAATCAGTACAGAACTACGTTTTCAAATCCTGGTGATTCCTTACTTTACCAGCACCTGCACACACACAAATACTGTACTCTGCTTTGTTTCCTCTCTACAGGTACTAGTGCTGCCCCCATAGGTGCCTTTTACCAGGTGAGCACTGGAGTCTCGAGCATCAAGTACTTCCGGCTTCTCACCAACAGGCAGCCTATCCTCTGCAATGCAACTTAGCAATATTGTTAGTAGCAACAGTAACTGATGATACCAAACTGGATGGAAGGGTGAGGGAAGGTTGAGGGCGTTGAGGGGATACGACAAGTGATCTGATTAATGGGTATACTGTAATCCAAGTGACTGAATATTTTGTAGTACATCTTCCTTTACAATATACTCTGCATATTATGCCTCACTATCCTCTTGCAGGTTAATAATGCAAACTTTATTATGAAAGTATATATAACATACAAGCAAATGCTAATACACAAAATAAACTGCTTAGGAAGAGGAGCAACAGAACCTTCTACGTCACTGAGAATACAATCCCAATGCAGGACAGCTCAGTGAGGTTTGAAGGGGGAGGGAAAAAGGTGCAGGTCGAAAAATTTTGATAAACATTGTCCTTAGCATCATGATGTTTTAGTCAAACTGATAAATGTTTTCCTTACTTAACATTATGAGGTTTTAGTATCATACTTTTGTACAGGACTACATCAGAATTTACTGCACTCTACTTGATGAATATTCTGTACTTTAGATCATGAGGATTTTGTAACCGTACTTTACATAATGAGAATTTGGTAGCTACTTTACATAAAGATTATTTTGTAACTGTACTTTACATGACAATTAAGTCTACTAGATAATGATTCAAGTACTTTACTTCATAAGATTCAAGTCAGCAAGTCTACCCAGCCAGATATAACTTTAATCAATATCATACAGATTTTCCTCACACCACAGAACTTTGTGACTTATCAAAAAATAATAATAATAATAATACAGTAATAGTAATATGGCATTCACTCCAGCTTTTTGGCCACACTGTGCTGTATGCTTCAATATTCATATTGCAAAACTCCTCCACTCCAAGGGCAGTTTTATTCTTAATATTTCCTAACATTTTTTCCTCATCCTGGGGGAGATTTCCTCACTTTGGAGAAGTTAGATATAGCCTTCATTAACTCCTTTACTGTTAAATATCTAACCTGAGTTGAACAAAATCAGTTGGTGGCAGTAGAAATAAATTAGACATTATTGGACTAAAACCATTCATCAATAATGTTAAATTCTATATCAAGCCATTACATTTCTATCCACAACACTGACAACAACTCCTTCAGTAACGCTTTGTACGTTTACTCTTGCAGCCTCTAAACTATTTCATTCAACTTCGGTAAGATTTATCATAGTGAATGCATGAATACAAGCAATAACTAATCCTCTCAGTTTGAAAATCCTCTCCTAGGCTGAAGGTGGCAAGAATAAAATGAGTACTACTAGTACGTCATTGGAATAAAGTGACTAACCCCTTCATTTCAATTATTCATTTTTCATTTTATTCTGGGTATTGAAGAGATGGTTTTATACATCTCAGGAAAGACCTTTAGTACTGAAGAGGTCTATGAAGGCTTTATCTAACCCTTATGGCTCATAAAAAATCTCTCCTAAGTTGAACAGAATCCTCAGGAAATAACATGAATAAATTATGTCACTGGAATGGAAAGGTTAACTAAATGTAGTAAACACCAAATATGTCTAAGAAATAAACCAGTTAATAAATATATTCTATAAACAAACCTCATATAAAAGCTGGAGAGAGGCCCATAATATTGCATAAAATTACTATAAATATTCGAGAGTAAAAATATTTGTAAAGTATATATACAGAGCGAATACAGTGAACAAAGAGATTAATTTGCTAGCACTTAATTACAAATACTTTACAGTATATACATAACATATAAAGTTAAAAACCCAAAAGGCTGCACATGCAGAGCCAAGCAGTTCTCAAGGCTGTGGATGTTGTGGGAGGAACTCAGAAAATTAAAGGATGTGACAACCTTCTCTCCAATGTCATACTTTTTCATCTTGCTATCTCTGGTGCTTTTAATCAGCTTAGGAAAGACCTCTCACACTGATGGGGTTACTGTTTCAAAGTCTCTCCTAAACAAAATAAAACTGTCTGGAGATGGAGAATAAAATAAATACATCATCATATTTAAGGGGCTGATGGTTTCAGTGCGATGATGTCTTATCCTTTTTCCTGCTATCTCCTGGCAATTTTATTCAGCTTAAGAAGAAAGATCCTATCATATGGAAAACCAAATCTAATATCCTTAAGAGGGATCTCTCCTTACTCGAATAAAGTCACACAGAGGTGGCGAGAATAAAAAAAAAAAAAAAAGACATCATACTGAAGGGGTTAAACAGAACTAACGACATATAACCCTGGTGTACGGGCATGATGAGCATCAATCTCAACCATAACCACTAATGATGGAACAGTGCAGTGCAATTATTAGCTATATGAAGCTTATGCTATTTAAGTCAATGCACAAGCAAATCCCATTCTACTAAAAAAAATAAATAAATAATAATAATCATGATTATCATCAAATAATCTAAAAATTATAATAAAAATCTCATAACACCAGGCCCCCTTTGGTAAGTGCCTGTGGAAGTGCGATGACAAAAAGACAGCTGAGCAAAATATACAATCGAGAACTGCTTGTCCCTGGGCATTCAGGGTACCAAATACACTAAGTCCCAGAGGAGGTGGTATGCCCTCATGCCCTCTCTAACCATACACATCTAACCATCAATTGCAGACAGTTATAGGAGGGTGATGTGGGAAAATGCGAGTTCAGGACAAGCCTTTACTTCTGACCAGTTCTGCTGATGATTTTTGGCAATACTGGTCAAAACAAAACTTTGTCCCAAGCCAGTCTCTGTACATCGTGCTCCTGTAACTGTCCTGATGTCTCAACAACTGCAGAATGGTTGTAAATACAGGGAAATATGGCATGGGATATACAGTACAGCTGAACCATGCTGTGGGAAGCTCTACACTGCACTCAAAAACAAGCTGAGTAAAGTACAAATATTTACTATAAAATCCATATAAGCCACAAAACAAGCAAGCATGCAGGTAGGACATGAGACTGGGAAAAGAAAGAGCATAAATAATTCTGAAAGACAGTTGGCGAGGAGAGAGAGAAACTACACACAGGGAAATAAAGATCGGAGGAAATGGGTATGCTTCTCTAGGTGAAAGTATGGCAGTACCTTCCCTACACAAAAATAATGAGGATAGGTTACGGGAGATTAGAGAGAAGGGAAGAGAGTGCAAAAGTGACAATGATAAGAGTACACAACTGTTATTAATATTAACAATGGAACAGAGCAATCAGGATAAAAATAATACTGATGACTGACCAACTTCTGAGATAAACTGTTAAGCAAAATGAACTCCCTATTCAAGAGGCTTCTGCTTACTCTGAGGTAAATATAGAGTCGAGAAAAGCTGCTGCAAAACAAAGACAGGTGAGTTCCTAAGACAGTACATTAGGGAGACACAGAAGTACAGATTACAGTGGAGAATAATGAAGTATAAAGGAGTACAGTGCCACCTCTTAATTTTCAAGAGGAGATGGTAGATTAGGGGAAGAGTATGAAGACATCCCCAGGCAAAAACTACCCTCAGAGAAGAATGTTAGTGCCAAGAAAAGCAGAAAAGAGAGAGAGGGAGATAAAAGTTACAAAAAAAGGAGAAATATATCAGAGAAAGTAAATGCATCAGTAAAATAATGGGAGATATGTTACAATAGACAACTAAAAGTAAATCAGAGATGAAAATTAGAGGAAAAGGCATAGGAGAAAGAAACAGAAAAATGTCACAAAACATAACTAAAGGATGAAGAAAGCAGGGAAAAAGGAAAACACAGGAAGAAACAAGGAAAACAAGTTACAAAGACAACTACAAGAAATGAAAGCACAAGTAACTGGACACTCCCAGACACAAGAAGACAAAAGATAGGAGGGAACATAACAACAATGACAACAACAACAGCAACAACACTGACAGCAAGAACAACGACAACACGAGGAGGGTGTAACCAAACGAGGTTAGGGCCGGGACGGTAAGAACAATGGCTACTGAGGGTTCGTAAATACTCCTGGAAACTCCCAAGTCATTCAGGCCTATCCAGAAATCTCACAAATTTTGGGCAAGACTCACAAAGCAACTTGCTATACTTCTCCTCTCATAAATAAGATTATATTCACAAGAAGAACAGAAGACAAGGGATGATTTTTAACCTACCAGTATCCCTTCCTTCTCATCCTTGCCCCTCCTGCATATCAAATTTCAGTTATGATTGGAGAGTAATCATAAGTTAGTCTGTGAATCAACACCCTTCTCTGTACATGTTATTTGGGAAAAAAAAAAAAAAAGGAAAACCATGAAAATAAAAATGTGAAGAAAAAAATAAATATAAATCCCAAGAGAGAAAGAGAGGGAGGAGGGGGGAAGAGGAATCCCACACACGAACAAATGAATATAGATCTCCAAGACAAATGTATAATCTCTCTGACAATCTGATGGCTTGTAAACATGACCCTAACAATCTACCACACACAATATTAACAAATAGAAATATATACTGCATATATTTCACCAAACTCTGCACTAATAAATGTAACCACACCTAGTACATAGTGGTACAGAGCACCAGAGCTGATGACGCAAAGTTAAAAATTTTAGTTCCGAGTGTTTACCTTTGTGGTTGGATTAAGAAAACATGAAAAGCACACTGGTAATACACAACACTGAGAGGAGATGTGAGAGAGAGGGAGGAGAGAGGGTGAGTAGGACCAAGAGTGAGATGGACGTATAGAAAGAGAGAGAGAGAGAGAGAGAGAGAGAGAGAGAGAGAGCAAAAAAAAGTAGTGTGTGACAGGAAAGAGGAAAGTCATGAGGAGAGAGAATACTGTGAGGAGAGGGAGAGAAAAAAGCCAGAGAAGAAAGAACACCATAAAAAGTTGGACAGAAAATAAAAATTGAGAGAAAAAAGACAGAATTAAAGATGAGAAGAGGAAAAAAGAAAAAAAGAAAAAAAAAAAAGAGAAAATGATGAAATCGTTTTGTTTCGTTTATGAAGGCTAACATGCTTGCATGCGTCGGCCTTGGTCATCAAGTAGCGGCTCTCCATGCTGCTCGATCTCTGGCAGCCTCCCTGTTCAGTCCCTTAACCCTGAGGTCACACTTAATGACCTCATCCCACATCTTTTTCAGTCTATCCCTCGCAACCCCACCCCCAATACTAAAGCTTCTCATTTTCTACACCCAATTACCATCCCCCATCCTCTCCACATGCCCAAACCACCTCAGTCTACCTCTCCTCATCACAACACCAATACACTCCAAGCCCATCCTACCTCTCAACTCTTCCATCGTAACACCCAGCCCCCCCAGGCCTTGCAAGCAAAGACGCACTGCACATCTACGTAATCACTGTCATTTCTGTACGTTTAAACCTGCAAATATCCTCTTCCTTTAATGCCCAGGTCTCACTACCAAGCAGTATTAAACTCATAACACACGCTGCATACAAAGATCCCTTAGCATGGACCGAGAGCCCTCTCAACGTCAGGAGATGCAACAGCTCCCTAAACTTTGTCCAACCACTTCTCACCCTAGCTACAGAGGTAGCTCCAGCCCCACTCCAGCTCACAACATGCCTCCCAAATAACAAAACTCTTCTACAAGAGACTCACCAGCTAGTTCAATCCTTTCACGCCTAACAATCTCCACCTGCTCTCCCCAACACGCCACACACATAAAATCTGCATTATTTCGAAATCTACCTCTAATACCACTACATCTCTTGTGCACCCACTTATCACAAACACTGCACAAGATGGAAGTACTTCCCATGCCCTTGTGGCAAATTGCTCATGGCCATTCTCCCTCTTCTTTGACAGCACCACCACCAACCCTAGAAATTATCTAGGTAAGGGATGAGACAGATGGAGGCAAGGAGAAATATATGGAGAGGGTAGAAGAGGGAGATGAGAAAAAGGGACGGGAGAGGGAGATGAGGCAGAAGAAAAGAAAGAACAAGGAGATAAGAAAAAGATGGGAGAGGGATATGTAAAGAGGGCGATGCAAACAGGGGTGCAGAGGAAAATGAGAAGAGGGAAATACAAAAAAGGAGGGGAGGGAAGAGAAGTGGGGAGAGGAGGATGGGGAAAGGTAATGGGAGGTGAGGCAGAGTGGTGTGAGGGTGAATGTTGGCTTGGTTTACAACATCCAATGGAGATACAAACTTTGGCAACAATGGACTGATTTACCGCAAGCTGTGTTTTATTTCAACACCTTCAGTGCCATGACACCTTATTCAAATTCATTCTTGCTACTGCTGATTAATTCTACTCAGCCTTACTGAGAGATTATGCACAGAGAAGCTTAGATACCTTCTCCAATAATTGATAACCTCTCCATTAACCCCTTTGCTGTGAGAGATTTTGGTAAGCTAAATAATACCATCCAGCAGTAACAGAACTGAATAAACATAGACATCACTGCATTGGAGAGCTGAAGGATATGAAAGTACAGGCTATCTTACATTCTGAAATTTAGACTAACAAAGGAATAAAAAAATGCTTTAGTCTTGTAGCACACCAGTAACAGCCCAATAAATCTGATTAGTATTAACAGATGGTGCTGTGCTTGGTTAATTAATTCAGATCTCTCAGTGATCATGACATTTTGCGATCTGACAAGGCCTCCAAAACCAAAATTAGTTTATATGAGTAACACAGTTCACAGTTATGGTGAACAAGTATCAGTTTCCAATATGAGTTCAAATATATGTTCAACACCAAAGATTTCAGAAGTAAGTTCAAAGTTATGTTCAACATCAATCACAGGTTTCTGAAATGAGTTACAAGATATATTCAACAAAAATCACAGGTTCCAAAAGTAAATTCAAACATTCAGCACCATTCATAGGTTTCAGATGTGAGTTCAAAGTTATATTCAATGCCATTCACAGGTTTAAGAAATAAGCTCAATGTTATGTTAGACAAAAATCATAGGTTTCAGAAACATAAAACAGTCTGAGCAGAATTACACTGCTTCCAACTCTACCCATACATTTCTTCAGCAGATGTGTAAGCAACAGTTAGATTAAAACATTCAGTCTGATGACGCACTTCTCCGCTTATTCTTGCTACCTCCAGATAATTTCATTCAAAATCTTTAGCATCACTACACTTTTTTTTTTTTTTTTTCATTTTTTTAACTAATTTGGCTTAAAATTCCCATCTCTGAAGCTGCAACGCTGAGCTGTAAGAACAGACTGACACTAGATTATGCAGCTAGTAAAAATGAAGTGCTATGGAATGGATGTAGTGCCACTGTAATGCCTTTTTCTTCAACTCTTCAAAACAGTACAATAGTGAAGGGGTTAATGATGGTATATTTGATCTGTACAGTTCAGAACATGCTCTCCCAAGCTGAATAAAACTGTTTGGAGTTAGCAAAAAAAAAAAAAAAATCATAAGACTGAATGGATTAAATCATTCCATGTTGTTCATTTTTTCTTTATGCACCTTACTCTGGTTTATCCACTGGTAACAAAAGCAGATTAGATTAAGTTTATGGCTACTGTGCATTAAGTTCTTTCTCATCTCACAAAGCTCAAAAGAAAGAGTGCATTTGAGAAGGAGCATTAATTTCTTTCTCATCTCACAAAGCTTGAGTGAGTGCATTAGAGGGAAGCATAACATTTTATCCACTTTAACTTGCTCTAAAATTACCGTGTCTCCATACTAAACGCTGAGCTGTGACAAGAGAACAACACTAACATATGGTGATAATCATGAAAAAGCTTTATGAAAAATGATGTACAGTCACTATATCGCATTTTTCTGTCCCTGGGCTACAGAAGATAGGCTACTAACTGAAAATCTCTGCCAAGTTTAAGGTGGGTTAATCATATTACCTTTCCTGAGTATATCTGTTACCCACATCATTTTCAGTTATGGAGGTTACCTAGTACCTCCATCTCATCAGTTTATTCCTGTAGCTGGCACGATACTATATTTTTGTATGTTGTTTACCCAATCAGCAGTACTGTATGTCTATTTCAATAAAACCTTAGCATCTGAGGGAAATAATGAGGTGTAAGAAGCAAAATAAATCACTAAGAAGTAGTAGTTGTATTTATAGGACAACGTTCATCTGAAATGTGAACCCAGTTGACTGAAAGCTGAGGCTGTCCCCCTCCTGCAGTCCACCAACCTCCTTTCAGGGGATAGTGAGTAAGTTGTAAGGTGTTTGCATAATGGGCAAAGGAGCTACCCAGCAATGTCAGTGCTACTGCATGAAAGGCACCCCTCTCCAGCACCGAATCGCAGGGGAAAATGTTCTACAAATTCTCCTTAGCACACCAGAATACAGTACAGTACAAGCCATTATGTATCTCTCATGAGGGAACAACAGAGACCCTACCATTAGCCTGTGAGTCATAATAGCGGCTTGTTCCTTAACAATTTACGTAGTATATATATATATATATATATATTTATATATACATCATCATCATCTTCATTTCATCCTTCTGTTCCCATATTCAAACTGGGGTTGGATGTGCGATGGCTTTTCTCCACTGTTTCCTATCCTGGATTAAATCCATATTTTGTGTTACAACACTTTTCCAGGTCTTCTTAGGTCTTCCTGGCAGTCAACATCCCACCACTTCCAGTTCCTCTGCTATTCTCACACAGCTCCCTTCCTCACTCCTCCTCACGTGACCAAACCATCTAAGCCGCTTCTGCCTAAAGATGATATCAAGATCCTTCACCTCACATCTTCTGGCTACCTCCTCACTCAAAACTCTGTCCTCCCATCTCACTCCCACCATGTATCTTAACATTCTACAATCAGCACTCTTCAGAACATTTATCAGTCTATCTGTCAAAGCCCATGTTTCAGCACCATATATCAATACTGGTCTAATGCAGGCCTCATATATTTTACTTCTGTGTCTCAGTGGTATGTGTTTGTTGACCAGTAGGCTAGCTATTTCCTTTCACTTTAACCATGCTGACGCCACTCTTGTTCTGACTGATCTCTCCACCCCTGCTTCGCAGTTATCTCCTAGATAGCAGAACTACTGCACTTCCGGCAGTGTGCCCCCATTCACCTCTAGCGCATCCTCTGCTTCATCTCCCTCCGCCTCTCTTCTTATGCAGGCTGGGCAGCGGAAATTTTGCACTCCTCTCAAATTCCGCAGACCTGAACACCTTCTATGGCAGCACTTATTACACTCCGTGTACAACACTGAGTTCACTCCTACTCCCCTGCCACAGCATCCACATGGCCATTTTCCTTACTGAATTCTTTCTACTGGTTTCTTGCCTGTCACCATTACCTTTGTCTTATCCATATTTATTTTCATTCCCCTCTTCTCCATTCCATTTTTCCATCTATTAAGCATTTCCACCACTTCTTCCTTAGTCTCCGTTGTCGGCACTGGGTCATCAGCATGCAGCAATTCCCATGGGCCTTCCCCCCTACATTCCCATGTTGCCTCCTCTATTACTATGTTAAACAGCAATGGACTGAGTGTTGACCCTTGATGTACCCCAACTCCTATTCCAAAATTTCTTGATGTTCCTGCTATTGTCTTGACTTTTGATCTTGTATCAATATAGAGACATGATAGCTGCAATGAGTCTCTCAAGCTCATTCTGTCTTCTCAAGGCCCAGTCTATAACTCTCCTTGGTACTCTATCAAAAGCTTTTTCCAAGTCCACAAACACATGGTACAAGCATTTCCTCCTCTGTTGAAACTTTTCCTGCAACTGTCTCATGATGAATATTGAATCTATTGTGGATTTACCTGCGCAAAATCCAAACTGTCGGGTTATCTATCTTCACTATCTGCTTCAGCCTTCCTTCCAGCACCTTTTCGAATATCTTCATTCCATGCTCCAACAGTCTGACTCCTCGGTACTTTCCACACAGAAAGGCATCTCCTTTACCTTTATAAATTGGCATTGTCCAGCTATCTCTCCAGTCCTCATGTGGCTGTCCTCCTACTAAGATGTTATTAAAAATCCTTGTCAATTCTTTTACACCAGTACTTCCAGCCTTATTTATCAATCAGCTGTTATACCTGTTGGGCCTGGAGCTTTCTCAGCCTTCATTTCCTTTAAGACTATCTCCACTTCAGCTTCTGTTATCATTGCAACTGGCCCTTCAACTTTTCCCATCTCTTCTATCTCATAAATATTTTCTTCATTTAACAGTTCCACAAAGTACCTCTTCCACCTTTCCAGTATTTCTGTCTCATCAGTTTTTATTTCCCCATTTTCATCCTTTAATAAATTTAGCTCCCACCACATCTTTCCTCATCTGTCTTGCAATTTTAAACATTTTTGTCTGTCCTTGTGCACTCTCCAGATCTCTACTCCAACTTTCCCATGCCACCCATTTTGCTCTGGCCACTTCTTTCTTTGCCTGTCTTTTCTTTTCATTATATTCTCTTCTGTCTTCTTCCCTTCTAGTTCCCTGCCATACTCTGAATGCTCTTTTCTTCTCACTTATCGCCTGCTTCACCTCCTCATACCACCACCACACCACGTCTCTCTCTCTTTTCTCCTGTGACCTGTTGTTTCTCCACAGACTTCCCTCACAGCCTCTGTTATATTCTCCCTGAAGTGTTTCCAATCGCCTCTCTGTCTCTCATTTCTTCTCTTAAAACTCTCTTCAAATTGTAGTCTTCATCTCCTCATCCTTCAACATCCAATCCTTTACTCTTTTAACACCCTTCCTCTTCTTTCTTTCTTTCATATTTTCCACTCTCAAATTCATAGCTAAGAGTCTATGTTGTGGTAGACATGCTTCACCTGGTATAACTTTACAATCGTTCACTTTAATATCTTGCTCCTTTCTCATCAGCATAAAATCAATTTGAGTTTCTACACCTCCACTTTTGTAAGTTATCAACTTCTCTCTTTCCTTTTTGAATGTTGTGTTTATAATTTTCAAATCCTTACCCTGGCAGAACTCCAGTATCCTCTCTCCCTCTCTATTTCTCTCTCCAAAGCCGAAGACTCCCATAACTTCCTCATATCCTCTCCGATCAGTACCAATGTGTCCATTCAAGTCTCCAGCAATGATCATTACCTCAGAGTCTGGTACTCGTGCTGCATCATCAAGTTTTCCCCAGAATGCCTCTTTTTCGTCATC
>JAGKTI010004156.1:39275-52253 GCA_018397915.1 Birgus latro
CATATATCCCCTTCAATCCAATGACATATTTTGTTAATTCTTGTTCTCCAGATGATTTCATTAAACTCTGAGGAGACTTTTGGAACTGGAGTGATTAGATATAACCTTCAGTAATCCCTTCAGCATTATAGCCCTCTTCTTGGCTGAATAGAATCATCTGGAAATGGCAAGAATAAAACAGAAAAATACATCACTGGATTTAAAAAGTTAGGCTGACTTCCCATTGTCTCCAATTTCCAGTACCGTACCAGTTGTATATAAAACATCATATTTTAAAATAAATCCCCGGCATATAATGAGGACTTACTGTATATTACGTCCACTTTAACTTGGTCTAAAACTGTCATATCTCCATCTTGAATGCTGAGCTGTGACTAGAGATTAGAAGCAGTTGCAGTTGTAGCCCCAAGTTCATCTGAAATGTGAACCAAGTGGACTTTTGGCTTAAGTTCCCCTCCTCCTGCAGTCCAACATCCTTCTTTTGGGGGATAGGGAGGGCCATTTGTACAACTAGGCAGTGGAGCCACCTAGTTATATTGGTGCCACTGCACAAAGGTGCCCCTCTCCAGAACCTAACTAAAGACTGACAAAGGAATATAATATTAGTCATGAAAAAGTGTTATGAAAATTATCTTTAGCCACAGTATTGTCGTATTCTGCTGGGTGATGAAAAATAAGCAGAGAAATAACAAAACTCTCTGCCAAGTTACAGTGGATGGACAGGACACCCAAAACTTCTAAATACCCTGTGAATTTCTGAGAAACATATACACTCAGTACCCGCAAAAGATCAGTTCCTCCTCCCAATCATCTGTAACCTATAACATCATATTAGTTTGGATAAAGTTGCCAGTACTTACTGTACTGTGTTTGGATGGAGAGACAGTTACTTTTATATACCTGTTATGGAATTTTTTATTAAAAACAAAATATAATCTTATGAGCTAATGAGAGTACGTAGGAGGAATGGAGGAATGGAACTTTTGCAGGTAACTGCACGTGATCAAAACTGAATTTTGACCAATGAAAGCTATACGCATTCCTGGTGAAGAATAAATATTGGAAAAGGTTCAGCTATCAAAAATTCCAATTCTCTAATGAAAACAAAAACTTCCTGCCTAAAAATGTAATGTTCCTCATATGCTACTGACCTAAACTTGTAGCCTAAACTGTAATCTTGTTTAGTATTCTAGGAGACTTTGGAGATTTCCTAACACCTCTTCTTAAGTGATTTATTCTGCATATTTTGCCTCAATATCTTCCTGTATGTTACTTGTGCAATCTATTTCAAAACTGTATTAGAGTGATATAAATAATACCCAATATAAGAGAATGTAAAGGTGTAATAAGAAAAATATATCACCTTTACACCTCAATTTCCTCCTATATGTTACTGATGCAAACTGTTTCAATATTATAAAGATATAACATACCAGAGAATATTTATGTTTAAAATGCAAAATCAATCACTAAGGAAAAGGTGCTAAGAGCCTCTAACATCACTCAGAGTAAGGCCCCTTGAGGCACAATCATTTGGGAGTTCCGCTGGGGTGACTTCGAAGGCAGGATGTGGAAGAGGGATGGGGGGACTAAAAGATAGACAATTATAACAAAACCAAAACCAAAGTAATGACTCTATCAGTAACATCCCTCCTGAAACTAATATACTTAGGAGTTCCATAGGAGCTGAAGATACAATATTAATCACTCCAGCACGAGGACACTGTATTTTCATTCATTCTGGCTGCTTTCAGATCATTTTATTCAGCCTTGGAGAGATTCTTGGCAGTGGAGGGGTTAATGATGGCTATGTCTAACCCCTCAGGCTCAGAGAAAATATCCCAAGGTGAATATACATCTGAATGTAGCAAGAACGTAAAAATGAAGCACCTGGGCCAAAGGGATCAACAAGAATCAAAGAGTATACACTATTAAGATGAGCCGGCATTGCAGTACTGTACGGGTCTACAACCTGGCCAACACACTCAAGCCAGCTATGTATTTACACGCATGCTCGGTTGTGGGTAAAGAACAAAAAATATAATAATAATAAAAAAGGAACAAGGGGTGGGGATAGGCGGCCCAAATTCTGAAGCAGGGACACCGGTGGTTGGTGCCTGCGAAATTTGAAAAGCTTAAATACCGGCTTGTAAAATGGAGGGAATGAGAGGAAGGGATTTTTAAAATTAATAAAAAACATCTATCACAAAAAAGGACAGTGCGATGTGGAAATAAATAATACATCACTGATCTATGATGGAAATAAAATGGTGATAATAGCAATGATAAGAGTAATGGCAAACTTTTAATTCATCAAGGGAGCCGAGAAATAAGACAAAGCACTTGGCAAAGATGTGAAATTCAGATCTCAAAGTTGGGATGCCAAAGTTCAGATCTCAGAGTCAAGATCTCATAGTTCAGATATCAAAGTCAGGGTGTCAAAGCTAAGATTTCAAAGTTCAGATATCAGAATACAGTTTTCAAAGTTGGGGTGTCAAAGTTAAGATTTCATAGTTGGGGTGTCAAAGTAAAGATTTCAAAGCTTAGATATCAGAATACAGCTTTCAAAGTTGGGGTATCTAGTTAAGAATTCAAAGCTGGGGGTATCAAAGTTAAGAATTCAAAGCTGAAATACCAAAGTTATAGTCTCATTCTTTATATATCAAAGTTAAAGTCTCAGTGTAGAAATCAAAGTCAGTTAACTCTATCAGTGCCATGACATCTTTTGGTTTATTCCTACTACCTCAATAGGATTATACTCAGCTTAGGCCAAACCTCTCATAATGAAGGGTCATCTGCAAACCCTTGACCAATAGACTTCCTAAGCTGGATAAAATCATTCAGGAATAAAACAATTCTGAGGCAGTACAAATATATCAAAAGCCATCAACTTAGGCAAGGGGTTAACCTCTCCAATTGGCTGGGATATTATCTAACTATTCTTTGCCACAACAGATGATCTCTTTACTCAACTTAGTAGGGCTTTTTAGTGGTGAACAGGCTAATTAAGATTGCATCTAATTCCTCTGGTTTGAAAAGTCTCTCCTTGGATGAGTAAAACAGCATGAAGGAAGCAGAAGAATGACTAAAACATGTGCTTTTAAACTTTTCTTTCCAACAAAGACAACTTTATCTTAAACTCAATTTAGGAGGGCTTTCTGACAGTGAAGAGGTTAACTAAGACTCATCTAAATTCTCTAGTTTAAAAGCCTCTCCTTGGATGAATAAAGACTGAAAGCAGCACAAGAATAAATAAAAAATATGCCACTAAACTGAAGAGGTTAAGATCATGAGGATGGGAGGGGGGATGAGTGAGACTGGTTATCAGATACAGTGGGGGAGTCAGAATCTGGGCCACAGCTTCTGCAGTATCAGTTGCCTGGTAAGAAGCAGCCAGATAGCTCTCTTATCACTATTACAGTACTTGTTTAGGGCTGTGGGTTGTATTGTTGCGGGTTATAGTCGTCCCTCAAACCTGTGTGAACCTGTAATTACATCTATTTTCTTTTTTGTCTTCAACTTTTTTTTTTTTTAATTCTAGCTGCTACCCAATGATTTTATTCAACTTCTGATATATTTGGGGGCTTACAAGGGTTTGGCACAGGCTTCATTTACCCCTCCACAACAAGAAGTATTCCTTAAGCTTAATAAAATCATCTAGAGGCAGTACAAAGCAAGAAATATATATGTAATAAAGATATATAAAAAAATGTCACCAGAATGAAGGCATTAACACATTCTGACTGGCAACATTTCATATCAATTCTCTCTGCTACCAGATGATTTTATTAACTTAACAGGGGCCTCTCATACTAAAGGGGTTTATTAATGCCAAACCTAACCCATGCATGTTCAAAAAGTCTATCCTTAGCTGAATAAAATCATCAGGACAAGCCAATAAAATAAAACATATGCCCCCAGGGTGAATGGATGACAGTGGCTCCCCAACATCTCCTCCTTACCTTTTTTTTTTCTTTTTTTTTTTTTAATGCAAGGAAGGAACCAAATGCAAAAGGCATACAATAATTGTTCCAAGGGAAAAAAATATACAAAGAGTCAAATTCAAAATCTGTTCATTTTGAGATGTCTGGACACATAACACTTAAAACCCTTCATATCCTCCAAATAGAGGATGGTGAGCTACAGGAGGAGGACAACTTCAGCCTGCAGTCTAGTGGGTTCATGTTAAGATGAGCCTGGGGTTGCTCCTGCTGCTACTACAACTACTAATACTACTTCTATTGCCCCTTGAACCTGGTCTCATGAGGAGGATAACTTCAGCCTGCAGTTCACTGAGTTCACATTCAGCAAAGCCTGGTGTTGCAGCTTCTGCTACTACTATCCCTTGAACTTGGTGTCACATTTTATTGGTTTATTCTCAACTCCACATCTGGGCTAAGACTGCTAAAACATATTTTCTATAATATACTGTACTCAACTATCTCTTGGGGACTTAGCCTCCTCATATTTCCCTACAAACAGGTATGTGGATGGACCTTGTTCTGACTCTGGCGAGGTGCTGTCTGCCACAGGACGGCAGTTGCTTGCTTATGGTTGATGGGGTTGCTCGGCCAGACAGACAGGGGTAGAGTAACAACAACCCCAATTTACATACTGCACCAATTGTTTCTAAAACATTATCATACTCTGCAACATATCCTCAAAATAAAACAAGGACTTACTCTATTTACATAATGTTCCTGTACCAGATATAGAAAAAGACTAGTAACAAAAAGATGCTTTGCAGTCTCCTCAGCTTTAGAGAATGGAATAAGAGAGCCTGTATTCTCAAGAGCATGGGCAGCCTTCTGGTTCCTCTTCCTTAATAAGATATCTCTGTTTACTTAGTCCATATACAATACTCCTCCTCCACTCAACTCAGCAATTTCCTTTGCACTGCAGGGATGGCTCAGTCAGTGTTATCACTGTCTACCCTGCATCATTTGTTCACTCCCCATTTCAGCTGCCATACTCACACTCACACCAGCTGACTGAGCTGTCCCAGGAATACATAAGACACAGGTGAGTTTCAGATGAAGCGCTATTTACGGACCATCCTGTACAGCGCAGTCATCTTTTAGGGTTGCCATTTTGTGGTTTCCTGACTACGTCTGAGACATTAGTTGCAATTATGAAGAGATCCTTAACCAAACTTGGCTAGCGTACATTTCTCAGCAATTTTCTGGAGATCTATGTGCCTGGTGACATTCTAACCTCTTTTGACAGCAAGCTTTGCAACCTTTGTGAAATGTTTTTGGTTGCTCATCATTTCTGCCTACATGTTAGCAATACAATCTATGTTAATATTAGTAGTAGTAACAGTAGTAGTTGCAACCCCAGGCTCATCTGAACATGAGCTCAGAGTACTGCATACTGAAATTACACTTCACTTGCAGTCCCTCCCCCTTCTTTTGGTGGACAGGGCCATTTATATAATTAGGTGGTGGAGGCACCATCATACTGGTGCTATCACATGAGTGCATCCCTCTCCAGCACCTACGTCTGTGTTACAGAGGCATAAAGGACATATTGAAGTTTTGTTTCCTTTATAAAGGCTCCAATATGCTTGCAAGCATCGGCCTTGGTCAACTAACGATGGATCTCAATGCTCCTTGATTTCTAGCATTTTTCTGATTCCGTCCTTTATAAGTGCATTATGCAAAAATATAACTAAGAAAGAGGTGCTGGGGAGTCTTGATAACCGACAATAATACAACCCTAGGATACTGGGGTGGTCATGGAGGGGGGAACAGGGACAGGGCTATTCCATTTAACCTCTACAGCCAGATAAAATCACTTCCATTTTATTCATGTGGTTGCTGGACAATTTCATTCAGCTTAGGGGAGATCTCTCAGGATGAAAGTGTTAATGAAGACTACCAGTATATTTAACTCTTTCATTTTGAAAAGTCTCTTTTAAGCTGAATAAAATCATCTGGAGATACCAAGAATAAAACACATGAGACATCATCATAGAGAAGAGGTTAATTATGATTAAATTTAGCAAAAGATAATGTACTTTTAATACATATAAGTATATATTTTATATCTTTGTGGTTTAGTAATGACATTCCACTTGGTCTACAAACTTTGGTCATTTGTAAAATTAAACAAAATCAATGTAACTACCATTCTAAGGCTACATGGAAGGCCCTAGGGGTTGCTTTCTACCTCAGCCTCCGATAAAGCAAATTAAACAAATAAATAAAAAAATACAGTTAAACCAAACTTGTAAAAAAATAAAAAAAAAAGACATACACTCTAGAAAGTACCTATTACACAGCACAGTTCCTAGACATGGCAAATTACTGTACTATGAACGGTAATACGTACATTGATCTGTCCCTAGTCATTCATCCGTGGTAGCAGAGAAATAATATCTTATAGAATCTGCAATTTCCTATTACAATACAGTGAATTAAGGGACACAGACACATACAGAAATGCTTTTTTTTTTCTTTAAACATCAAATTCCATGAAAACAATGCTACAGTTATTCTAATATTCCACCTGGGTACTCAATCAACCCCTTCAACCCAATGACGTCTTTTTTCATTTTCATTCCTGCTGCCGCCCGATGATTCATCCAGCTTACAAATACCCCATGACAGTGATACAGTCAATGGAGGCTCAAACCTGTATTCACATCAACTGGCCATTTCTGAGTTTGGGGATACAAAGAAGTTGGAAATATCATAATTAATAATATTTTCATATTACTGTACCACAAATAATGCTTAAAGTACAAAAATATAATGTGAAAACAGCACTGACATTATATCAGCTATTTCCTGAACAGTATTATGCTTTTATTTAGCCATTAAAATAAGGAAACTAACATATCAAAGACGGTTCATCTTTTCACAGAGTTTGAGGAACTACTACTTATTATCTCTATTTACACCTAAATCAAAGCATACTATTGTTCATTAAGTACATGTATGTGACATTATGTCATAGGTATTTTCACACAATATTCATCTAATTTAAATGCTATCTGTGCTAACTGTATGAAAATTATCAATGTTCCTATTTACATCTTTCTTGTAGTACAAAACTCATAAGCAGCCAAATAAGGAAGCTTTGTAACATTTTTCCCAATGAGTTAATTCTCGTCTTTAGTTCATTAATATTTTCCTGTATGTTATCTATGCATAGTATGTCAATACTGTACTAAAAACACATACAGCATATATCATACATGAGAATATTAAGGTGCAGTATATAAAAAATAAATTGTTAAGGTACATGTGCTACAAAGTCTCCTAAGATGGTGAGAACACGAGGCTATCTCTAACCTCGTCTAGTTCCATAGGCCACTCTGGGGTACTGTAATTAAAATCACCCGGAGGGAGTATGAATACAATTAAAAAACCACACCATTAGACCAAATGCTTTAACACATCAAGCCCAAGGATGTCTTTTTCTTTTTCATTCTATCTCCTGATGATTTTATTCAGCTTAGGAAAGACTCTTTTTGTAGTAGTTGTAGCCGCAGGTTCATCTGAAATGTGAACCTGGTGGACTGTAGAACAAAACTGCCTTTCCTCTGCAGTCACCATCATTCTTTCAGGGGACAGGGAGGAGAGTGTGGGAAATTTGTATACACAGGTGGTGGAGCTGCCCAGCTATATAAGTGCCACCATGTGAAGGCAACCCTCTCTAATATCTGACTGTTTTGACATTGCAGAATCAGATACAGCATTAATAAACCCCTTCAATGCATCTGAGAAGCTCTGCCCAAGTTTAATAAAACTGTCTGGCAGCAGCAGCAGGAATAAACAAGAAGGACATCAACTAGACTTCAGGGGGTTTGAATTACTTGGTCCCACAACACACCTGGCACTGAATGTGATTTTAAGCTATCATACAACTCTGTCTGGCTCAGTCAAAAAAATGCTGAATGTTTTCTACTATGGGAATCCAGAAAAAAAAAGACAAATATAAAATAAAAGTGAGCTGTGCTTCTACTGAAAATAAAATGCACCTCAATCAGGAGGGGAAAGAATAACTGACAGGCATCTTCTCTAAGTTACGTGAGAGTCTGAGAACAGAGAAAGTAGTTGTTATTCTAATTTAATGACCACTAACTAAAACTTGTAATTATATCTCAACAATCCTCTTGAATCCTATGACGTAGGCTGTACTGTATTTCATTCCTGCTACCTCCAGATGATTCTGCTTAGTTCTGGAGTGATCATCTGCAGTGACTGGGTTAGAATCAGTCTCCATTAACCATTCACAGACTGATCTATCTCCCTAAGCTGAATAAAACCATCTGAAGGTAGCAAGGCTAAAATCTACTGTACGTCATTGAACTGTGAGGGTTAAAGTCAATTACTGTATTAATCATGAAGAAATCAATAAAAAAAGGCTGACCAATCCAGCATTTTTTGGACTGGATCGGCATTAAATTGTGGCAAAAGCGAAGACCCCCCAGAGGCAGTGTGGGGGTGAGAGTGGAGTGCTGTGTGTCAGATGTACAACACAAGCACGGCACGGCTTGGCACGGCAACACAGCTAGCTCCTCGCACTACAGCACAAGCTGACCTCAACCTCTTCAGTCTGGTGATGTACTGTAAACTTCATTCCATTCCTGCTACTGTACCACCAGACAACTTTATTCAGCTCAGGAGAGACAATTCAAACTAGATAAGTTGGGCACAGCCACCATTAACCCTTTTACTACAGGAAGTCTCCTTTAAGGTGCATAAAATCATCTAGTTGTAGCAAGAATACATTCAACACATCATCTGACTGAAGGGGCTAACCCCTTGACTCTGGCAGCATACATTTAATCTTACTCATGCCAACTCCAAATGATTTAATTCAACTTTGGGGAGTGAAGGTGGTACTGTTGTTGTTGTTGTTGTGGCTCCAGGCTCATCTGAACATGAACCTGGTAATGTGCACGTTGAAGATACCCTTCCCAAACAATCCACTATCCTCCTTTTGGAACACAGGGAATAATAATATAATTACCGTATAATACTATTACCATACATCAGTGCCACCATGAGAAGGCATCCCCCTCCAGCACAGAGAGATGAGGTAAATAAAGGCTAAATCTAACTGTTCCAGTTCAAAAAGCCTCTCCAAAAGTTTAATAAAATCATGTGGAGATACCAAGAATAAAATGAAAAATGTATCATCAGACTCAAGGGGTTTAGAAACACAACATGGAAAGTGTTAACATTAGCACACATTCCTTGTCCACTTCCTCCCTCCATCTCTCTCCTCTCTCCCTCCCTGAAGCTGGAGGGGAGAGAGTGGGGAGGGGGGGAGAAAGAGGGTGGAGGAGAGATTGAGCGAGAGCGCTAATAATCTGACTGCCTGATCAACACAGCTGCTCTGGGGACGGCACGGCGCCACAATCTACGCCATATGACATCTTTTTTAACGCCTTCGATCTAGCAAGGTATTTTCCACTCTATTCTTATTTACAGACAATTTTATTCAGCTTATGTGAGATTTTTCAAACTAGTAGAGTTAAATGTAGCCATATCCAATTTCTTCTATACCACAGATGAACAATGCTGAATAAAATCATCTGGCTGGGGTGAATAAGATGGAAAAGCCGTCACCATATGGAAGGGGTTAAATGCACCTAAACACGACAATTAAAAAAAACAGGTTAAACAAAGTGATACTGTAACTATATATGACGCATTCAGGTGACAAACAGTACTTACAGTTGGAGCACATCTCCATCGGAAGTGATGCCTCGTTTCCCTACAAGAAAGGGTGACACCAATTACCATACCTGACTTACTCTAACATAGGCAAAGATACATAAACAAACTTATGGTCAATTATCAGTCATAACTGTGACTTGTTTTTGCAAGAAAGACGGAGAATTTAAAGTGTTCCTGTGACTTTTGCTATCAACTGTGACTTGTTTTTGTAGGAAAGGCAAGGAGAGTTTAAAATGTTCTTGTGACTTTTACCATCTTTATAAAATCAAACTCCATTGCTAGACAAGAACTGTCATGAGCTACTTTTTTTTCCTTTTTGCAGGAAGGGCAGGGAAAGGTGTGAGCAGCAGCTTCCAGTGCATCTTTTCCTTCCTGCCGATCATAATATGAGTTATGATATAATATCGATAATATGTTTGTGTATCTTGGCCCTGGCATTAAATTTCTCTCTTTCTCTCTCTCTCCATCATTACTGGTGAGCTGTATGACAAGATTAACACAAGAATGTGATGCTAATCATGAAGAGGTGATATGGAAAGGATTAAAAACTGTAGTACATTACTGTCTTTTTTTGCCACAGAGCTCTGTGAAATAAGTTGCAAAGGAACAAAAATTTTTGGCCTGGTTAAAGTAAAAGGGCTATCTATCTAGAGCCAGATGCATTAATCCCCTAAGGAGTAGCCACAAACAAATCATCTCCATGTTGCCCTATTCCTCTGACATTTGGCTGCCCTTCCTCCAACTCACACCCCTTCTCTCATATGTCTCTCCACTCCATCCCTCCATCTCATAAGTGAATTTTTAATAACAAGTGAATGCTGAATGGGGTCACCACTAGTAGCTGGTAATTTTAACACTAACAAACTAACATATACTTTCAAAGTCCGTCTCACCACACAAAACTCACCCAATCCCAATTTCCACAGCCAACAGGAAAACACTTAGCCCTTCAGTTCGGTGATGACTTTTAAAAACGTACTCTTCCTACTACCCTGTGTCAGATCCTGCCATAAATGGGATGGCTGGTGTAAGTAATTGATTCTTTTCATGCCTAAAGTGGATCCAAGCTTGTATGGCCACAACTCTTATGTATTTTCCCCCAAAACAACTTCAATCATCCACCGAGATATCAAAACACATACCATAAGTTATATTTGGGCTTGCTTTCTACTTAGAGGTATGTTCATTAATTCATTCATTAGTCTTGATCACCTAATGGCAGCTCTTCATGCTACCCAATCTCTAGCAGCCACTTTATTCAATCCCTTATCAAGTCATACTCTCTGACCTCATCCCAGGTCTTTCTCAGCCTACTTTTCACAACTCTACCCTGACATCAATCAAGTCTCTAACTATCTATCTATTGCCAATGCCATAGTTCTGTATGGGGTGGCTACAAACTACTGTCACTGCCTCCACATCGCCTTGTCCTCAGACACTTCGCTGCCCAACCTCCAACTTGTAATTTCCTGTCCCATAGCTAGACCTCTACACTCCTTCCCTCTCATCCTTGGTTTTCCCCTCCTCCTCCTCCTCCTCCTCCTCCTCCCCCTCTCCCTCTCTCTCCACCTCCCTAATACACTCTTCTAGTCAGTTTCTCATTCTCCAACCTCTCCACATGGCCAAACAATCAAGCTGTTCAAGCAATTACAGTACCTGTACAGTATCTGCTACAATAAAGACAGTTCTGATAAAACAATATAACTGTTACGTCCACGTCCCACACTGCCACCGGCTCCAACAGCAGTAGTTCAGTATAAGAAAGACGTCACCCTGTGAATTGTTCTTATACTGAACTACTGCTGTTGGAGCCTGTGGCAGTGTGGGATGTGGATGTAACAGTGGTGTCAGGAGTGGGATAGGGGAAGACCTGGTAAGTTGAAGGATTATTTTGTGTATACAGTAATTAGATGTTTCGTTAGGGATTAAGGATTATGTTTGTAAGTCTTGTGTAGCTTTGTCGGGACGACAAAAGGACTAAGGAGGGGGTAGTGTTAAGAAGCTGGATTGCTTGTTACCTTAGGTAGTGCTGGAGAATTCCCAAAGATCCTAGCATTTTTCCATTACAAGTCAGAGTTGCCAGACAGCCTGCTGCTGTGAGTGGAGGTACTTTGTAAAGTTATGCATTCATTCTTATTCTCTTTTTATTTTCTCTACAATGTTTTATTTAAGTAATTGTTAAATTATGTAATTTAATTTCACCTTGTATGCTAAAGAATTTTGTGCTATGTAATATAAGGAAACTCTGGAATATTTTGGATGTCTCCGATTTGGTAACTGTTGCTGCTAGGTACCAGGATGTCCTACAATGTTGGAAAAGCAAGGAGGGTTATAAAAGGATGGGAGAGAGAACACGAGTTTCAGTTTAGTTTGACTTGTGGCCTTATGAAGTTAGTGTAGGTCTGGAGTTGTGAAGCACACAGTGTAATTACTTGGTAAAATAAAGATAACAAACATGAGATGCCTGTGTTATTACACCTGAGTTGATCTTGTGTAAGGATTTGCTGTTGTACACCGAAAAGCTAACCCTAAAAAGAACGATTCACTGGGTGACATCCTTCCTATACTGAACTACTGTTGTCAGAGCCTGTGGCAGTGTGGGACATTGACATAACATAACTCTTTTTTCAAAATGTACCAAAGGCAATGCATAAAGGAAGACCTAAGAGCAAACTTCTATCAGGATGTTAGAGAGAGAGAGATGTATATGTACAATGACACTTGACAGATTTAAGCCATTCATTATGATGGGTTTTTTAATTCTACATTTGTCACTGGCCATGCAGAGAGAATAAGGAATGATGTATGGAACTGACTAGGATAGTGTACATGAAAGAGGGAGAGGGAAAGGATGAGTTCAAGAAGCAAATGAATGAGGCTAGTACTGTATTAGATACTGACTAGGAGAGTGTAAATAAAAGACCAGGAGGGAGACTGAGAATGAGTAAGAGGTATATGAATGTGGGTGGTTATGAAATACTGATCATGATCAGAAGAGTGTACCTGAATATAAAAATGGAGGGAGGGAGACAGGATGTGATGAAGATGTAGATGTGCTCTGATCACCTACTGCTGGCTTTCCATGCCACTCTAACTCTACAAGCCTCTCAATTCAGTCCCTTATCTCTGAGGTCACACACTAGTACCCCATCCCATGTCTTTTCCAATCTGCCCTTCACACCTCTACCCTCAACAGTCAGACCTTTCACCCTTTGAACCTAGTTGTCAACCTCCATCTATCATTAACATAACACCACACCCATACCTATCATTAACATAACAC
>JAGKTI010004157.1:9986-24285 GCA_018397915.1 Birgus latro
AAGCAAGATGGTATAAGTTGAGTATTAAGGGTCAGAGTAGGATGTCACAAGGGGATGATGGAGTGGCAGGGTGGGGTAAAATGGAGAAATGGCAATTAGCAGGAATATTAGAGGTTGGAATTATTTGATGAGTTAGGTGGGGGTGGTGGAAGGCCGGCCCAGTTGACAAACAGTCGAACAACAAAACGGCAGGACGGGCCACCACAGGTTGATGGCAGAGCAGGACGGTGATGGTGGCGAGCCGAGACACGATGGCAGTCCAGCGCACAGTGAGGGGGGAAAAAATCCGTGCAGAGATTAGTGAGGATGAGCCGTTGGATGAAGCTGGTGTCAATGAGTCTTGGGGAGAGCGGGAAAGTGAGGCAGGTGGGGAGTGGGAAATTGCTACTCCCCTCCTCACACCCACCACTTCCCTTACCATGCCTGTCATCCCTACTCCTCCCCACATCACAGCCGGCAGTGATGCTGGGAGGGGAAGTGAGGCAAGTAAGGGAAGGGGTTGCATATCCCAACCTGATGCTTAACACTCAGCCATGCCCACTCACCTGGCCTCACAGATACACACAACAGTTAAGACAAAAAATATTGTAACTTGAACTTTGACTTCCACTGTTTCAAATTAATTTCACAATGGTATTACTACTTCAAACTAAATAAAAATATAGTAGTTAGCTTTGCTTTACTACATTTGAGAAGAGATTTTGAAAACCCATATTGTATTACCTCAATACAGTGGAGTCTTCTTTATTTCAGTCAAGTATCCCTTGGACAACAGCTTACGGGAGATCTCTAGGAATGAATGGGTCGTAGACAATCTCAAGCAACTCCTTTACTGCAGTAACATCTTCCTTATTTTTTATTTTATTTATTTTTTTTACTTTTGAGGTAACATCTACTAATGAGGGTCCTTGGAAGCAATCTTCATCAAAGTCAATGAATATGCCTCTATTTTACAGTCATTTTGATCTTAGGGGAGGCACCAAATAGTGCTGTGGCTAGGCATAACCAAAAATAACCCCAAAGTATGATAACTTCATATACAGTGCTGTATTTACCCCCAGTCAATATTTCTTAGCTTAGGAGAAGCCTCTAATACTGAAGGCATTTACAAGGAAATTATGGGGCCTAGATGGGACAAAGGAGGCCAGCCAAGTGAGCATCAGCTGAGGAACCTATAAACGGGAAGACAGGCGGGCAGACAACAGCGGGCATACCAAGGGAGACTCATTGACGCATCATCCACGGCTCAATGGACTGTTTGGGACGAGGGGGAGGTGGCGTCAATTGAAAGACAGACGCGTACACAGAAAATATTAAAAATGGCTACATTATCTGCAAAAGGGGGGGGGAGAGACTTTTTCCTGTTATTTCTATTTACATTGGTGCAATAATCTCAAGCTCGGCTGCAGTTAAATCTAAGTATCGGCACCATTATCGCTACTATTATTATTATTAGTTATTCTTCTTCTTCCTCTTATTATTATTATTATTAACCTACTTCCCACTAACACATGAAGTTTGATTAAATACATTTGTGTGTCACAGATTCAAAATTATATAAGTGTACTGTACTGTACATTGTTCTGCATTACTCAAAAACAAATTAGAAACACACTAATAGCAACAGCCACCTTCATTCTGCCCAAGAACTATACAAAACAAATAAAAAATTTACACGTTCAATAAGATGCTATAAGTTTCATTTTATTCTTGATATCTCCAGACAATTCAGCTTTGGATACACCTTTTGAATGGGAGGGATTTGATATTAACCCCTTCACTGCACAAGGCTTCACTAGAGCTAAATCACCTGACTACAGCAAGAATAAAACTTAATTAAACATCACCAATCTGAAGGGGTTACAAGGTTATAACTGCAGCTGGGCGATGAGATTCTAATATCTCTGTGTTTTGACTGAGAGTAGATAAAATATTCATAGGTGTGGCAAATATATATATAATAAAAAAAAAATTCTACTGAGGACAAACTGTATCACCATAACATAAATTTGACTGTTATCTATCTGGCTAGTTAGAACCATTTAAAAACTACAATTGGTAGGCTGAATTCCATAACCAATCTTATGTTACTCTAAAATATCACAAACAATTAACTGTTCCTTAAAATTTTATAACCAATCATGAATTATTTTAAAATTTCTTGTAAGATCAAATGTTATACTGGTATTAAAATTCCAAAAAGAAACACTAGTTACTCTGAAACCCATTACCATTGAACTGTTACTTTAAAATTCAACATACAACCATGTTACTTAACAACTCAGCCATTACTTCTAAAATTCCATGGTAGAGGAAATATGTCACTCCTGAAATAAAAAATTCAATAAATATTCACGCTACTTTGCTACTCAACCATTACCTCTAAAATCCCATGATAAATGTGTTACTTATGAAATCAGATGTTTTATTACCTACAAACACGACACGGTACTTCTTAGCTTTTAACTCTTACAGTCCAATGACATTTCTATTTCATTCTTGCAATCTCCCGACAATTTTATTCAGCTCTGAGGTTTAGATATAGCCCTCATTTACCCCTTCACTACGAGAGGACTCACAAAAGCTGAATGAAACATTTGGAGTTAGAATGAATAGGTAAAACATCACCAGACTGAGTAGGTTAACCCTTTGAGATTCTGATGACGCATTTTCGAGTCATCATAAATCCAACCGCTGGGATTCTGATGACTCGAAATCGAGTCATCCAAAATAACATTTTTTTTTTTTTGCATGTTTTCCATCTCCTATCTGGCCTTATTCCACATACACTATCCTGTTTATCCTTTTCCAACTATTTGTTATTACAGTGATGAGTACATCAGATAGATATGCATAATAGTTTTTACCATGAATAATATCGATATTACCAGCATGGATATTTGCCAGCGTGATAGTGAGAGCTGTCGATTTCTCTGTGAAAACTAATATAAATTGCCATAATCTATATATCAATAGAAAGAGAATTTACTGTAGATTGACATGGTGCTATCAAATTTCATGTAACTCTAAAACTTATTTTTTTACAAATATTTTTCTAAAGAAGGGTGAGCGATTTTTCCTTTTCGGGTAACTTCTACTTGTCCTATAGGCGTTTTGCTATCATATTTACCTTTTTCAACCATACTGCGATAAAGAGCAACTATTTAGTTTGAAATTGGTACCACAATCATTACCCTACCACAAAAAGTTAGTGTACAGCGGCCAATTAAGTACAAATATCGCAGCGCGACGGCACGCTCTATGTGCACCCGGCTGAATCTGGCACAGACACAATCAGCGTAGGGCCGAAAATCTCAAAGGGTTAATGTTACTTGAACCCCCAGTAAAAATCAGTACAGAACTACGTTTTCAAATCCTGGTGATTCCTTACTTTACCAGCACCTGCACACACACAAATACTGTACTCTGCTTTGTTTCCTCTCTACAGGTACTAGTGCTGCCCCCATAGGTGCCTTTTACCAGGTGAGCACTGGAGTCTCGAGCATCAAGTACTTCCGGCTTCTCACCAACAGGCAGCCTATCCTCTGCAATGCAACTTAGCAATATTGTTAGTAGCAACAGTAACTGATGATACCAAACTGGATGGAAGGGTGAGGGAAGGTTGAGGGCGTTGAGGGGATACGACAAGTGATCTGATTAATGGGTATACTGTAATCCAAGTGACTGAATATTTTGTAGTACATCTTCCTTTACAATATACTCTGCATATTATGCCTCACTATCCTCTTGCAGGTTAATAATGCAAACTTTATTATGAAAGTATATATAACATACAAGCAAATGCTAATACACAAAATAAACTGCTTAGGAAGAGGAGCAACAGAACCTTCTACGTCACTGAGAATACAATCCCAATGCAGGACAGCTCAGTGAGGTTTGAAGGGGGAGGGAAAAAGGTGCAGGTCGAAAAATTTTGATAAACATTGTCCTTAGCATCATGATGTTTTAGTCAAACTGATAAATGTTTTCCTTACTTAACATTATGAGGTTTTAGTATCATACTTTTGTACAGGACTACATCAGAATTTACTGCACTCTACTTGATGAATATTCTGTACTTTAGATCATGAGGATTTTGTAACCGTACTTTACATAATGAGAATTTGGTAGCTACTTTACATAAAGATTATTTTGTAACTGTACTTTACATGACAATTAAGTCTACTAGATAATGATTCAAGTACTTTACTTCATAAGATTCAAGTCAGCAAGTCTACCCAGCCAGATATAACTTTAATCAATATCATACAGATTTTCCTCACACCACAGAACTTTGTGACTTATCAAAAAATAATAATAATAATAATACAGTAATAGTAATATGGCATTCACTCCAGCTTTTTGGCCACACTGTGCTGTATGCTTCAATATTCATATTGCAAAACTCCTCCACTCCAAGGGCAGTTTTATTCTTAATATTTCCTAACATTTTTTCCTCATCCTGGGGGAGATTTCCTCACTTTGGAGAAGTTAGATATAGCCTTCATTAACTCCTTTACTGTTAAATATCTAACCTGAGTTGAACAAAATCAGTTGGTGGCAGTAGAAATAAATTAGACATTATTGGACTAAAACCATTCATCAATAATGTTAAATTCTATATCAAGCCATTACATTTCTATCCACAACACTGACAACAACTCCTTCAGCAACGCTTTGTACGTTTACTCTTGCAGCCTCTAAACTATTTCATTCAACTTCGGTAAGATTTATCATAGTGAATGCATGAATACAAGCAATAACTAATCCTCTCAGTTTGAAAATCCTCTCCTAGGCTGAAGGTGGCAAGAATAAAATGAGTACTACTAGTACGTCATTGGAATAAAGTGACTAACCCCTTCATTTCAATTATTCATTTTTCATTTTATTCTGGGTATTGAAGAGATGGTTTTATACATCTCAGGAAAGACCTTTAGTACTGAAGAGGTCTATGAAGGCTTTATCTAACCCTTATGGCTCATAAAAAATCTCTCCTAAGTTGAACAGAATCCTCAGGAAATAACATGAATAAATTATGTCACTGGAATGGAAAGGTTAACTAAATGTAGTAAACACCAAATATGTCTAAGAAATAAACCAGTTAATAAATATATTCTATAAACAAACCTCATATAAAAGCTGGAGAGAGGCCCATAATATTGCATAAAATTACTATAAATATTCGAGAGTAAAAATATTTGTAAAGTATATATACAGAGCGAATACAGTGAACAAAGAGATTAATTTGCTAGCACTTAATTACAAATACTTTACAGTATATACATAACATATAAAGTTAAAAACCCAAAAGGCTGCACATGCAGAGCCAAGCAGTTCTCAAGGCTGTGGATGTTGTGGGAGGAACTCAGAAAATTAAAGGATGTGACAACCTTCTCTCCAATGTCATACTTTTTCATCTTGCTATCTCTGGTGCTTTTAATCAGCTTAGGAAAGACCTCTCACACTGATGGGGTTACTGTTTCAAAGTCTCTCCTAAACAAAATAAAACTGTCTGGAGATGGAGAATAAAATAAATACATCATCATATTTAAGGGGCTGATGGTTTCAGTGCGATGATGTCTTATCCTTTTTCCTGCTATCTCCTGGCAATTTTATTCAGCTTAAGAAGAAAGATCCTATCATATGGAAAACCAAATCTAATATCCTTAAGAGGGATCTCTCCTTACTCGAATAAAGTCACACAGAGGTGGCGAGAATAAAAAAAAAAAAAAAAAAGACATCATACTGAAGGGGTTAAACAGAACTAACGACATATAACCCTGGTGTACGGGCATGATGAGCATCAATCTCAACCATAACCACTAATGATGGAACAGTGCAGTGCAATTATTAGCTATATGAAGCTTATGCTATTTAAGTCAATGCACAAGCAAATCCCATTCTACTAAAAAAAATAAATAAATAATAATAATCATGATTATCATCAAATAATCTAAAAATTATAATAAAAATCTCATAACACCAGGCCCCCTTTGGTAAGTGCCTGTGGAAGTGCGATGACAAAAAGACAGCTGAGCAAAATATACAATCGAGAACTGCTTGTCCCTGGGCATTCAGGGTACCAAATACACTAAGTCCCAGAGGAGGTGGTATGCCCTCATGCCCTCTCTAACCATACACATCTAACCATCAATTGCAGACAGTTATAGGAGGGTGATGTGGGAAAATGCGAGTTCAGGACAAGCCTTTACTTCTGACCAGGTTCTGCTGATGATTTTTGGCAATACTGGTCAAAACAAAACTTTGTCCCAAGCCAGTCTCTGTACATCGTGCTCCTGTAACTGTCCTGATGTCTCAACAACTGCAGAATGGTTGTAAATACAGGGAAATATGGCATGGGATATACAGTACAGCTGAACCATGCTGTGGGAAGCTCTACACTGCACTCAAAAACAAGCTGAGTAAAGTACAAATATTTACTATAAAATCCATATAAGCCACAAAACAAGCAAGCATGCAGGTAGGACATGAGACTGGGAAAAGAAAGAGCATAAATAATTCTGAAAGACAGTTGGCGAGGAGAGAGAGAAACTACACACAGGGAAATAAAGATCGGAGGAAATGGGTATGCTTCTCTAGGTGAAAGTATGGCAGTACCTTCCCTACACAAAAATAATGAGGATAGGTTACGGGAGATTAGAGAGAAGGGAAGAGAGTGCAAAAGTGACAATGATAAGAGTACACAACTGTTATTAATATTAACAATGGAACAGAGCAATCAGGATAAAAATAATACTGATGACTGACCAACTTCTGAGATAAACTGTTAAGCAAAATGAACTCCCTATTCAAGAGGCTTCTGCTTACTCTGAGGTAAATATAGAGTCGAGAAAAGCTGCTGCAAAACAAAGACAGGTGAGTTCCTAAGACAGTACATTAGGGAGACACAGAAGTACAGATTACAGTGGAGAATAATGAAGTATAAAGGAGTACAGTGCCACCTCTTAATTTTCAAGAGGAGATGGTAGATTAGGGGAAGAGTATGAAGACATCCCCAGGCAAAAACTACCCTCAGAGAAGAATGTTAGTGCCAAGAAAAGCAGAAAAGAGAGAGAGGGAGATAAAAGTTACAAAAAAAGGAGAAATATATCAGAGAAAGTAAATGCATCAGTAAAATAATGGGAGATATGTTACAATAGACAACTAAAAGTAAATCAGAGATGAAAATTAGAGGAAAAGGCATAGGAGAAAGAAACAGAAAAATGTCACAAAACATAACTAAAGGATGAAGAAAGCAGGGAAAAAGGAAAACACAGGAAGAAACAAGGAAAACAAGTTACAAAGACAACTACAAGAAATGAAAGCACAAGTAACTGGACACTCCCAGACACAAGAAGACAAAAGATAGGAGGGAACATAACAACAATGACAACAACAACAGCAACAACACTGACAGCAAGAACAACGACAACACGAGGAGGGTGTAACCAAACGAGGTTAGGGCCGGGACGGTAAGAACAATGGCTACTGAGGGTTCGTAAATACTCCTGGAAACTCCCAAGTCATTCAGGCCTATCCAGAAATCTCACAAAATTTGGGCAAGATTCACAAAGCAACTTGCTATACTTCTCCTCTCATAAATAAGATTATATTCACAAGAAGAACAGAAGACAAGGGATGATTTTTAACCTACCAGTATCCCTTCCTTCTCATCCTTGCCCCTCCTGCATATCAAATTTCAGTTATGATTGGAGAGTAATCATAAGTTAGTCTGTGAATCAACACCCTTCTCTGTACATGTTATTTGGGAAAAAAAAAAAAAAAGGAAAACCATGAAAATAAAAATGTGAAGAAAAAAATAAATATAAATCCCAAGAGAGAAAGAGAGGGAGGAGGGGGGAAGAGGAATCCCACACACGAACAAATGAATATAGATCTCCAAGACAAATGTATAATCTCTCTGACAATCTGATGGCTTGTAAACATGACCCTAACAATCTACCACACACAATATTAACAAATAGAAATATATACTGCATATATTTCACCAAACTCTGCACTAATAAATGTAACCACACCTAGTACATAGTGGTACAGAGCACCAGAGCTGATGACGCAAAGTTAAAAATTTTAGTTCCGAGTGTTTACCTTTGTGGTTGGATTAAGAAAACATGAAAAGCACACTGGTAATACACAACACTGAGAGGAGATGTGAGAGAGAGGGAGGAGAGAGGGTGAGTAGGACCAAGAGTGAGATGGACGTATAGAAAGAGAGAGAGAGAGAGAGAGAGAGAGAGAGAGAGAGCAAAAAAAAGTAGTGTGTGACAGGAAAGAGGAAAGTCATGAGGAGAGAGAATACTGTGAGGAGAGGGAGAGAAAAAAGCCAGAGAAGAAAGAACACCATAAAAAGTTGGACAGAAAATAAAAATTGAGAGAAAAAAGACAGAATTAAAGATGAGAAGGCAAAAAAAGAAAAAAAGAAAAAAAAAAAAAAGAAAATGATGAAATAGTTTTGTTTCGTTTATGAAGGCTAACATGCTTGCATGCGTCGGCCTTGGTCATCAAGTAGCGGCTCTCCATGCTGCTCGATCTCTGGCAGCCTCCCTGTTCAGTCCCTTAACCCTGAGGTCACACTTAATGACCTCATCCCACATCTTTTTCAGTCTATCCCTCGCAACCCCACCCCCAATATTAAAGCTTCTCATTTTCTACACCCAATTACCATCCCCCATCCTCTCCACATGCCCAAACCACCTCAGTCTACCTCTCCTCATCACAACACCAATACACTCCAAGCCCATCCTACCTCTCAACTCTTCCATCGTAACACCCAGCCCCCCCAGGCCTTGCAAGCAAAGACGCACTGCACATCTACGTAATCACTGTCATTTCTGTACGTTTAAACCTGCAAATATCCTCTTCCTTTAATGCCCAGGTCTCACTACCAAGCAGTATTAAACTCATAACACACGCTGCATACAAAGATCCCTTAGCATGGACCGAGAGCCCTCTCAATGTCAGGAGATGCAACAGCTCCCTAAACTTTGTCCAACCACTTCTCACCCTAGCTACAGAGGTAGCTCCAGCCCCACTCCAGCTCACAACATGCCTCCCAAATAACAAAACTCTTCTACAAGAGACTCACCAGCTAGTTCAATCCTTTCACGCCTAACAATCTCCACCTGCTCTCCCCAACACGCCACACACATAAAATCTGCATTATTTCGAAATCTACCTCTAATACCACTACATCTCTTGTGCACCCACTTATCACAAACACTGCACAAGATGGAAGTACTTCCCATGCCCTTGTGGCAAATTGCTCATGGCCATTCTCCCTCTTCTTTGACAGCACCACCACCAACCCTAGAAATTATCTAGGTAAGGGATGAGACAGATGGAGGCAAGGAGAAATATATGGAGAGGGTAGAAGAGGGAGATGAGAAAAAGGGACGGGAGAGGGAGATGAGGCAGAAGAAAAGAAAGAACAAGGAGACAAGAAAAAGATGGGAGAGGGATATGTAAAGAGGGCGATGCAAACAGGGGTGCAGAGGAAAATGAGAAGAGGGAAATACAAAAAAGGAGGGGAGGGAAGAGAAGTGGGGAGAGGAGGATGGGGAAAGGTAATGGGAGGTGAGGCAGAGTGGTGTGAGGGTGAATGTTGGCTTGGTTTACAACATCCAATGGAGATACAAACTTTGGCAACAATGGACTGATTTACCGCAAGCTGTGTTTTATTTCAACACCTTCAGTGCCATGACACCTTATTCAAATTCATTCTTGCTACTGCTGATTAATTCTACTCAGCCTTACTGAGAGATTATGCACAGAGAAGCTTAGATACCTTCTCCAATAATTGATAACCTCTCCATTAACCCCTTTGCTGTGAGAGATTTTGGTAAGCTAAATAATACCATCCAGCAGTAACAGAACTGAATAAACATAGACATCACTGCATTGGAGAGCTGAAGGATATGAAAGTACAGGCTATCTTACATTCTGAAATTTAGACTAACAAAGGAATAAAAAAATGCTTTAGTCTTGTAGCACACCAGTAACAGCCCAATAAATCTGATTAGTATTAACAGATGGTGCTGTGCTTGGTTAATTAATTCAGATCTCTCAGTGATCATGACATTTTGCGATCTGACAAGGCCTCCAAAACCAAAATTAGTTTATATGAGTAACACAGTTCACAGTTATGGTGAACAAGTATCAGTTTCCAATATGAGTTCAAATATATGTTCAACACCAAAGATTTCAGAAGTAAGTTCAAAGTTATGTTCAACATCAATCACAGGTTTCTGAAATGAGTTACAAGATATATTCAACAAAAATCACAGGTTCCAAAAGTAAATTCAAACATTCAGCACCATTCATAGGTTTCAGATGTGAGTTCAAAGTTATATTCAATGCCATTCACAGGTTTAAGAAATAAGCTCAATGTTATGTTAGACAAAAATCATAGGTTTCAGAAACATAAAACAGTCTGAGCAGAATTACACTGCTTCCAACTCTACCCATACATTTCTTCAGCAGATGTGTAAGCAACAGTTAGATTAAAACATTCAGTCTGATGACGCACTTCTCCGCTTATTCTTGCTACCTCCAGATAATTTCATTCAAAATCTTTAGCATCACTACACTTTTTTTTTTTTTTTTTCATTTTTTTAACTAATTTGGCTTAAAATTCCCATCTCTGAAGCTGCAACGCTGAGCTGTAAGAACAGACTGACACTAGATTATGCAGCTAGTAAAAATGAAGTGCTATGGAATGGATGTAGTGCCACTGTAATGCCTTTTTCTTCAACTCTTCAAAACAGTACAATAGTGAAGGGGTTAATGATGGTATATTTGATCTGTACAGTTCAGAACATGCTCTCCCAAGCTGAATAAAACTGTTTGGAGTTAGCAAAAAAAAAAAAAAAATCATAAGACTGAATGGATTAAATCATTCCATGTTGTTCATTTTTTCTTTATGCACCTTACTCTGGTTTATCCACTGGTAACAAAAGCAGATTAGATTAAGTTTATGGCTACTGTGCATTAAGTTCTTTCTCATCTCACAAAGCTCAAAAGAAAGAGTGCATTTGAGAAGGAGCATTAATTTCTTTCTCATCTCACAAAGCTTGAGTGAGTGCATTAGAGGGAAGCATAACATTTTATCCACTTTAACTTGCTCTAAAATTACCGTGTCTCCATACTAAACACTGAGCTGTGACAAGAGAACAACACTAACATATGGTGATAATCATGAAAAAGCTTTATGAAAAATGATGTACAGTCACTATATCGCATTTTTCTGTCCCTGGGCTACAGAAGATAGGCTACTAACTGAAAATCTCTGCCAAGTTTAAGGTGGGTTAATCATATTACCTTTCCTGAGTATATCTGTTACCCACATCATTTTCAGTTATGGAGGTTACCTAGTACCTCCTTCTCATCAGTTTATTCCTGTAGCTGGCACGATACTATATTTTTGTATGTTGTTTACCCAATCAGCAGTACTGTATGTCTATTTCAATAAAACCTTAGCATCTGAGGGAAATAATGAGGTGTAAGAAGCAAAATAAATCACTAAGAAGTAGTAGTTGTATTTATAGGACAACGTTCATCTGAAATGTGAACCCAGTTGACTGAAAGCTGAGGCTGTCCCCCTCCTGCAGTCCACCAACCTCCTTTCAGGGGATAGTGAGTAAGTTGTAAGGTGTTTGCATAATGGGCAAAGGAGCTACCCAGCAATGTCAGTGCTACTGCATGAAAGGCACCCCTCTCCAGCACCGAATCGCAGGGGAAAATGTTCTACAAATTCTCCTTAGCACACCAGAATACAGTACAGTACAAGCCATTATGTATCTCTCATGAGGGAACAACAGAGACCCTACCATTAGCCTGTGAGTCATAATAGCGGCTTGTTCCTTAACAATTTACGTAGTATATATATATATATATATATATTTATATATACATCATCATCATCTTCATTTCATCCTTCTGTTCCCATATTCAAACTGGGGTTGGATGTGCGATGGCTTTTCTCCACTGTTTCCTATCCTGGATTAAATCCATATTTTGTGTTACAACACTTTTCCAGGTCTTCTTAGGTCTTCCTGGCAGTCAACATCCCACCACTTCCAGTTCCTCTGCTATTCTCACACAGCTCCCTTCCTCACTCCTCCTCACGTGACCAAACCATCTAAGCCGCTTCTGCCTAAAGATGATATCAAGATCCTTCACCCCACATCTTCTGGCTACCTCCTCACTCAAAACTCTGTCCTCCCATCTCACTCCCACCATGTATCTTAACATTCTACAATCAGCACTCTTCAGAACATTTATCAGTCTATCTGTCAAAGCCCATGTTTCAGCACCATATATCAATACTGGTCTAATGCAGGCCTCATATATTTTACTTCTGTGTCTCAGTGGTATGTGTTTGTTGACCAGTAGGCTAGCTATTTCCTTTCACTTTAACCATGCTGACGCCACTCTTGTTCTGACTGATCTCTCCACCCCTGCTTCGCAGTTATCTCCTAGATAGCAGAACTACTGCACTTCCGGCAGTGTGCCCCCATTCACCTCTAGCGCATCCTCTGCTTCATCTCCCTCCGCCTCTCTTCTTATGCAGGCTGGGCAGCGGAAATTTTGCACTCCTCTCAAATTCCGCAGACCTGAACACCTTCTATGGCAGCACTTATTACACTCCGTGTACAACACTGAGTTCACTCCTACTCCCCTGCCACAGCATCCACATGGCCATTTTCCTTACTGAATTCTTTCTACTGGTTTCTTGCCTGTCACCATTACCTTTGTCTTATCCATATTTATTTTCATTCCCCTCTTCTCCATTCCATTTTTCCATCTATTAAGCATTTCCACCACTTCTTCCTTAGTCTCCGTTGTCGGCACTGGGTCATCAGCATGCAGCAATTCCCATGGGCCTTCCCCCCTACATTCCCATGTTGCCTCCTCTATTACTATGTTAAACAGCAATGGACTGAGTGTTGACCCTTGATGTACCCCAACTCCTATTCCAAAATTTCTTGATGTTCCTGCTATTGTCTTGACTTTTGATCTTGTATCAATATAGAGAGACATGATAGCTGCAATGAGTCTCTCAAGCTCATTCTGTCTTCTCAAGGCCCAGTCTATAACTCTCCTTGGTACTCTATCAAAAGCTTTTTCCAAGTCCACAAACACATGGTACAAGCATTTCCTCCTCTGTTGAAACTTTTCCTGCAACTGTCTCATGATGAATATTGAATCTATTGTGGATTTACCTGCGCAAAATCCAAACTGTCGGGTTATCTATCTTCGCTATCTGCTTCAGCCTTCCTTCCAGCACCTTTTCGAATATCTTCATTCCATGCTCCAACAGTCTGACTCCTCGGTACTTTCCACACAGAAAGGCATCTCCTTTACCTTTATAAATTGGCATTGTCCAGCTATCTCTCCAGTCCTCATGTGGCTGTCCTCCTACTAAGATGTTATTAAAAATCCTTGTCAATTCTTTTACACCAGTACTTCCAGCCTTATTTATCAATCAGCTGTTATACCTGTTGGGCCTGGAGCTTTCTCAGCCTTCATTTCCTTTAAGACTATCTCCACTTCAGCTTCTGTTATCATTGCAACTGGCCCTTCAACTTTTCCCATCTCTTCTATCTCATAAATATTTTCTTCATTTAACAGTTCCACAAAGTACCTCTTCCACCTTTCCAGTATTTCTGTCTCATCAGTTTTTATTTCCCCATTTTCATCCTTTAATAAATTTAGCTCCCACCACATCTTTCCTCATCTATCTTGCAATTTTAAACATTTTTGTCTGTCCTTGTGCACTCTCCAGATCTCTACTCCAACTTTCCCATGCCACCCATTTTGCTCTGGCCACTTCTTTCTTTGCCTGTCTTTTCTTTTCATTATATTCTCTTCTGTCTTCTTCCCTTCTAGTTCCCTGCCATACTCTGAATGCTCTTTTCTTCTCACTTATCGCCTGCTTCACCTCCTCATACCACCACCACACCACGTCTCTCTCTCTTTTCTCCTGTGACCTGTTGTTTCTCCACAGACTTCCCTCACAGCCTCTGTTATATTCTCCCTGAAGTGTTTCCAATCGCCTCTCTGTCTCTCATTTCTTCTCTTAAAACTCTCTTCAAATTGTAGTCTTCATCTCCTCATCCTTCAACATCCAATCCTTTACTCTTTTAACACCCTTCCTCTTCTTTCTTTCTTTCATATTTTCCACTCTCAAATTCATAGCTAAGAGTCTATGTTGTGGTAGACATGCTTCACCTGGTATAACTTTACAATCGTTCACTTTAATATCTTGCTCCTTTCTCAT
>JAGKTI010004157.1:39243-52234 GCA_018397915.1 Birgus latro
AATGCTTATTATGGTCAACATCCATATATCCCCTTCAATCCAATGACATATTTTGTTAATTCTTGTTCTCCAGATGATTTCATTAAACTCTGAGGAGACTTTTGGAACTGGAGTGATTAGATATAACCTTCAGTAATCCCTTCAGCATTATAGCCCTCTTCTTGGATGAATAGAATCATCTGGAAATGGCAAGAATAAAACAGAAAAATACATCACTGGATTTAAAAAGTTAGGCTGACTTCCCATTGTCTCCAATTTCCAGTACCGTACCAGTTGTATATAAAACATCATATTTTAAAATAAATCCCCGGCATATAATGAGGACTTACTATATATTACGTCCACTTTAACTTGGTCTAAAACTGTCATATCTCCATCTTGAATGCTGAGCTGTGACTAGAGATTAGAAGCAGTTGCAGTTGTAGCCCCAAGTTCATCTGAAATGTGAACCAAGTGGACTTTTGGCTTAAGTTCCCCTCCTCCTGCAGTCCAACATCCTTCTTTTGGGGGATAGGGAGGGCCATTTGTACAACTAGGCAGTGGAGCCACCTAGTTATATTGGTGCCACTGCACAAAGGTGCCCCTCTCCAGAACCTAACTAAAGACTGACAAAGGAATATAATATTAGTCATGAAAAAGTGTTATGAAAATTATCTTTAGCCACAGTATTGTCGTATTCTGCTGGGTGATGAAAAATAAGCAGAGAAATAACAAAACTCTCTGCCAAGTTACAGTGGATGGACAGGACACCCAAAACTTCTAAATACCCTGTGAATTTCTGAGAAACATATACACTCAGTACCCGCAAAAGATCAGTTCCTCCTCCCAATCATCTGTAACCTATAACATCATATTAGTCTGGATAAAGTTGCCAGTACTTACTGTACTGTGTTTGGATGGAGAGACAGTTACTTTTAAATACCTGTTATGGAATTTTTTATTAAAAACAAAATATAATCTTATGAGCTAATGAGAGTACGTAGGAGGAATGGAACTTTTGCAGGTAACTGCACGTGATCAAAACTGAATTTTGACCAATGAAAGCTATACGCATTCCTGGTGAAGAATAAATATTGGAAAAGGTTCAGCTATCAAAAATTCCAATTCTCTAATGAAAACAAAAACTTCCTGCCGAAAAATGTAATGTTCCTCATATGCTACTGACCTAAACTTGTAGCCTAAACTGTAATCTTGTTTAGTATTCTAGGAGACTTTGGAGATTTCCTAACACCTCTTCTTAAGTGATTTATTCTGCATATTTTGCCTCAATATCTTCCTGTATGTTACTTGTGCAATCTATTTCAAAACTGTATTAGAGTGATATAAATAATACCCAATATAAGAGAATGTAAAGGTGTAATAAGAAAAATATATCACCTTTACACCTCAATTTCCTCCTATATGTTACTGATGCAAACTGTTTCAATATTATAAAGATATAACATACCAGAGAATATTTATGTTTAAAATGCAAAATCAATCACTAAGGAAAAGGTGCTAAGAGCCTCTAACATCACTCAGAGTAAGGCCCCTTGAGGCACAATCATTTGGGAGTTCCGCTGGGGTGACTTCGAAGGCAGGATGTGGAAGAGGGATGGGGGGACTAAAAGATAGACAATTATAACAAAACCAAAACCAAAGTAATGACTCTATCAGTAACATCCCTCCTGAAACTAATATACTTAGGAGTTCCATAGGAGCTGAAGATACAATATTAATCACTCCAGCACGAGGACACTGTATTTTCATTCATTCTGGCTGCTTTCAGATCATTTTATTCAGCCTTGGAGAGATTCTTGGCAGTGGAGGGGTTAATGATGGCTATGTCTAACCCCTCAGGCTCAGAGAAAATATCCCAAGGTGAATATACATCTGAATGTAGCAAGAACGTAAAAATGAAGCACCTGGGCCAAAGGGATCAACAAGAATCAAAGAGTATACACTATTAAGATGAGCCGGCATTGCAGTACTGTACGGGTCTACAACCTGGCCAACACACTCAAGCCAGCTATGTATTTACACGCATGCTCGGTTGTGGGTAAAGAACAAAAAATATAATAATAATAAAAAAGGAACAAGGGGTGGGGATAGGCGGCCCAAATTCTGAAGCAGGGACACCGGTGGTTGGTGCCTGCGAAATTTGAAAAGCTTAAATACCGGCTTGTAAAATGGAGGGAATGAGAGGAAGGGATTTTTAAAATTAATAAAAAACATCTATCACAAAAAAGGACAGTGCGATGTGGAAATAAATAATACATCACTGATCTATGATGGAAATAAAATGGTGATAATAGCAATGATAAGAGTAATGGCAAACTTTTAATTCATCAAGGGAGCCGAGAAATAAGACAAAGCACTTGGCAAAGATGTGAAATTCAGATCTCAAAGTTGGGATGCCAAAGTTCAGATCTCAGAGTCAAGATCTCATAGTTCAGATATCAAAGTCAGGGTGTCAAAGCTAAGATTTCAAAGTTCAGATATCAGAATACAGTTTTCAAAGTTGGGGTGTCAAAGTTAAGATTTCATAGTTGGGGTGTCAAAGTAAAGATTTCAAAGCTTAGATATCAGAATACAGCTTTCAAAGTTGGGGTATCTAGTTAAGAATTCAAAGCTGGGGGTATCAAAGTTAAGAATTCAAAGCTGAAATACCAAAGTTATAGTCTCATTCTTTATATATCAAAGTTAAAGTCTCAGTGTAGAAATCAAAGTCAGTTAACTCTATCAGTGCCATGACATCTTTTGGTTTATTCCTACTACCTCAATAGGATTATACTCAACTTAGGCCAAACCTCTCATAATGAAGGGTCATCTGCAAACCCTTGACCAATAGACTTCCTAAGCTGGATAAAATCATTCAGGAATAAAACAATTCTGAGGCAGTACAAATATATCAAAAGCCATCAACTTAGGCAAGGGGTTAACCTCTCCAATTGGCTGGGATATTATCTAACTATTCTTTGCCACAACAGATGATCTCTTTACTCAACTTAGTAGGGCTTTTTAGTGGTGAACAGGCTAATTAAGATTGCATCTAATTCCTCTGGTTTGAAAAGTCTCTCCTTGGATGAGTAAAACAGCATGAAGGAAGCAGAAGAATGACTAAAACATGTGCTTTTAAACTTTTCTTTCCAACAAAGACAACTTTATCTTAAACTCAATTTAGGAGGGCTTTCTGACAGTGAAGAGGTTAACTAAGACTCATCTAAATTCTCTAGTTTAAAAGCCTCTCCTTGGATGAATAAAGACTGAAAGCAGCACAAGAATAAATAAAAAATATGCCACTAAACTGAAGAGGTTAAGATCATGAGGATGGGAGGGGGGATGAGTGAGACTGGTTATCAGATACAGTGGGGGAGTCAGAATCTGGGCCACAGCTTCTGCAGTATCAGTTGCCTGGTAAGAAGCAGCCAGCTAGCTCTCTTATCACTATTACAGTACTTGTTTAGGGCTGTGGGTTGTATTGTTGCCGGTTATAGTCGTCCCTCAAACCTGTGTGAACCTGTAATTACATCTATTTTCTTTTTTGTCTTCAACTTTTTTTTTTTTAAATTCTAGCTGCTACCCAATGATTTTATTCAACTTCTGATATATTTGGGGGCTTACAAGGGTTTGGCACAGGCTTCATTTACCCCTCCACAACAAGAAGTATTCCTTAAGCTTAATAAAATCATCTAGAGGCAGTACAAAGCAAGAAATATATATGTAATAAAGATATATAAAAAAATGTCACCAGAATGAAGGCATTAACACATTCTGACTGGCAACATTTCATATCAATTCTCTCTGCTACCAGATGATTTTATTAACTTAACAGGGGCCTCTCATACTAAAGGGGTTTATTAATGCCAAACCTAACCCAAGCATGTTCAAAAAGTCTATCCTTAGCAGAATAAAATCATCAGGACAAGCCAATAAAATAAAACATATGCCCCCAGGGTGAATGGATGACAGTGGCTCCCCAACATCTCCTCCTTACCTTTTTTTTTTTCTTTCTTTTTTTTTAATGCAAGGAAGGAACCAAATGCAAAAGGCATACAATAATTGTTCCAAGGGAAAAAAATATACAAAGAGTCAAATTCAAAATCTGTTCATTTTGAGATGTCTGGACACATAACACTTAAAACCCTTCATATCCTCCAAATAGAGGATGGTGAGCTACAGGAGGAGGACAACTTCAGCCTGCAGTCTAGTGGGTTCATGTTAAGATGAGCCTGGGGTTGCTCCTGCTGCTACTACAACTACTAATACTACTTCTATTGCCCCTTGAACCTGGTCTCATGAGGAGGATAACTTCAGCCTGCAGTTCACTGAGTTCACATTCAGCAAAGCCTGGTGTTGCAGTTTCTGCTACTACTATCCCTTGAACTTGGTGTCACATTTTATTGGTTTATTCTCAACTCCACATCTGGGCTAAGACTGCTAAAACATATTTTCTATAATATACTGTACTCAACTATCTCTTGGGGACTTAGCCTCCTCATATTTCCCTACAAACAGGTATGTGGATGGACCTTGTTCTGACTCTGGCGAGGTGCTGTCTGCCACAGGACGGCAGTTGCTTGCTTATGGTTGATGGGGTTGCTCGGCCAGACAGACAGGGGTAGAGTAACAACAACCCCAAATTACATACTGCACCAATTGTTTCTAAAACATTATCATACTCTGCAACATATCCTCAAAATAAAACAAGGACTTACTCTATTTACATAATGTTCCTGTACCAGATATAGAAAAAGACTAGTAACGAAAAGATGCTTTGCAGTCTCCTCAGCTTTAGGGAATGGAATAAGAGAGCCTGTATTCTCAAGAGCATGGGCAGCTTCTGGTTCCTCTTCCTTAATAAGATATCTCTGTTTACTTAGTCCATATACAATACTCCTCCTCCACTCAACTCAGCAATTTCCTTTGCACTGCAGGGATGGCTCAGTCAGTGTTATCACTGTCTACCCTGCATCATTTGTTCACTCCCCATTTCAGCTGCCATACTCACACTCACACCAGCTGACTGAGCTGTCCCGGGAATACATAAGACACAGGTGAGTTTCAGATGAAGCGCTATTTACGGACCATCCTGTACAGCGCAGTCATCTTTTAGGGTTGCCATTTTGTGGTTTCCTGACTACGTCTGAGACATTAGTTGCAATTATGAAGAGATCCTTAACCAAACTTGGCTAGCGTACATTTCTCAGCAATTTTCTGGAGATCTATGTGCCTGGTGACATTCTAACCTCTTTTGACAGCAAGCTTTGCAACCTTTGTGAAATGTTTTTGGTTGCTCATCATTTCTGCCTACATGTTAGCAATACAATCTATGTTAATATTAGTAGTAGTAACAGTAGTAGTTGCAACCCCAGGCTCATCTGAACATGAGCTCAGAGTACTGCATACTGAAATTACACTTCACTTGCAGTCCCTCCCGCTTCTTTTGGTGGACAGGGCCATTTATATAATTAGGTGGTGGAGGCACCATCATACTGGTGCTATCACATGAGTGCATCCCTCTCCAGCACCTACGTCTGTGTTACAGAGGCATAAAGGACATATTGAAGTTTTGTTTCCTTTATAAAGGCTCCAACATGCTTGCAAGCATCGGCCTTGGTCAACTAACGATGGATCTCAATGCTCCTTGATTTCTAGCATTTTTCTGATTCCGTCCTTTATAAGTGCATTATGCAAAAATATAACTAAGAAAGAGGTGCTGGGGAGTCTTGATAACCGACAATAATACAACCCTAGGATACTGGGGTGGTCATGGAGGGGGGAACAGGGACAGGGCTATTCCATTTAACCTCTACAGCCAGATAAAATCACTTCCATTTTATTCATGTGGTTGCTGGACAATTTCATTCAGCTTAGGGGAGATCTCTCAGGATGAAAGTGTTAATGAAGACTACCAGTATATTTAACTCTTTCATTTTGAAAAGTCTCTTTTAAGCTGAATAAAATCATCTGGAGATACCAAGAATAAAACACATGAGACATCATCATAGAGAAGAGGTTAATTATGATTAAATTTAGCAAAAGATAATGTACTTTTAATACATATAAGTATATATTTTATATCTTTGTGGTTTAGTAATGACATTCCACTTGGTCTACAAACTTTGGTCATTTGTAAAATTAAACAAAATCAATGTAACTACCATTCTAAGGCTACATGGAAGGCCCTAGGGGTTGCTTTCTACCTCAGCCTCCGATAAAGCAAATTAAACAAATAAATAAAAAAATACAGTTAAACCAAACTTGTAAAAAAATAAAAAAAAAAGACATACACTCTAGAAAGTACCTATTACACAGCACAGTTCCTAGACATGGCAAATTACTGTACTATGAACGGTAATACGTACATTGATCTGTCCCTAGTCATTCATCCGTGGTAGCAGAGAAATAATATCTTATAGAATCTGCAATTTCCTATTACAATACAGTGAATTAAGGGACACAGACACATACAGAAATGCTTTTTTTTTTCTCTTTAAACATCAAATTCCATGAAAACAATGCTACAGTTATTCTAATATTCCACCTGGGTACTCAATCAACCCCTTCAACCCAATGACGTCTTTTTTCATTTTCATTCCTGCTGCCGCCCGATGATTCATCCAGCTTACAAATACCCCATGACAGTGATACAGTCAATGGAGGCTCAAACCTGTATTCTCATCAACTGGCCATTTCTGAGTTTGGGGATACAAAGAAGTTGGAAATATCATAATTAATAATATTTTCATATTACTGTACCACAAATAGTGCTTAAAGTACAAAAATATAATGTGAAAACAGCACTGACATTATATCAGCTATTTCCTGAACAGTATTATGCTTTTATTTAGCCATTAAAATAAGGAAACTAACATATCAAAGACGGTTCATCTTTTCACAGAGTTTGAGGAACTACTACTTATTATCTCTATTTACACCTAAATCAAAGCATACTATTGTTCATTAAGTACATGTATGTGACATTATGTCATAGGTATTTTCACACAATATTCATCTAATTTAAATGCTATCTGTGCTAACTGTATGAAAATTATCAATGTTCCTATTTACATCTTTCTTGTAGTACAAAACTCATAAGCAGCCAAATAAGGAAGCTTTGTAACATTTTTCCCAATGAGTTAATTCTCGTCTTTAGTTCATTAATATTTTCCTGTATGTTATCTATGCATAGTATGTCAATACTGTACTAAAAACACATACAGCATATATCATACACGAGAATATTAAGGTGCAGTATATAAAAAATAAATTGTTAAGGTACATGTGCTACAAAGTCTCCTAAGATGGTGAGAACACGAGGCTATCTCTAACCTCGTCTAGTTCCATAGGCCACTCTGGGGTACTGTAATTAAAATCACCCGGAGGGAGTATGAATACAATTAAAAAACCACACCATTAGACCAAATGCTTTAACACATCAAGCCCAAGGATGTCTTTTTCTTTTTCATTCTATCTCCTGATGATTTTATTCAGCTTAGGAAAGACTCTTTTTGTAGTAGTTGTAGCCGCAGGTTCATCTGAAATGTGAACCTGGTGGACTGTAGAACAAAACTGCCTTTCCTCTGCAGTCACCATCATTCTTTCAGGGGACAGGGAGGAGAGTGTGGGAAATTTGTATACACAGGTGGTGGAGCTGCCCAGCTATATAAGTGCCACCATGTGAAGGCAACCCTCTCTAATACCTGACTGTTTTGACATTGCAGAATCAGATACAGCATTAATAAACCCCTTCAATGCATCTGAGAAGCTCTGCCCAAGTTTAATAAAACTGTCTGGCAGCAGCAGCAGGAATAAACAAGAAGGACATCAACTAGACTTCAGGGGGTTTGAATTACTTGGTCCCACAACACACCTGGCACTGAATGTGATTTTAAGCTATCATACAACTCTGTCTGGCTCAGTCAAAAAAATGCTGAATGTTTTCTACTATGGGAATCCAGAAAAAAAAAGACAAATATAAAATAAAAGTGAGCTGTGCTTCTACTGAAAATAAAATGCACCTCAATCAGGAGGGGAAAGAATAACTGACAGGCATCTTCTCTAAGTTACGTGAGAGTCTGAGAACAGAGAAAGTAGTTGTTATTCTAATTTAATGACCACTAACTAAAACTTGTAATTATATCTCAACAATCCTCTTGAATCCTATGACGTAGGCTGTACTGTATTTCATTCCTGCTACCTCCAGATGATTCTGCTTAGTTCTGGAGTGATCATCTGCAGTGACTGGGTTAGAATCAGTCTCCATTAACCATTCACAGACTGATCTATCTCCCTAAGCTGAATAAAACCATCTGAAGGTAGCAAGGCTAAAATCTACTGTACGTCATTGAACTGTGAGGGTTAAAGTCAATTACTGTATTAATCATGAAGAAATCAATAAAAAAAGGCTGACCAATCCAGCATTTTTTGGACTGGATCGGCATTAAATTGTGGCAAAAGCGAAGACCCCCCAGAGGCAGTGTGGGGGTGAGAGTGGAGTGCTGTGTGTCAGATGTACAACACAAGCACGGCACGGCTTGGCACGGCAACACAGCTAGCTCCTCGCACTACAGCACAAGCTGACCTCAACCTCTTCAGTCTGGTGATGTACTGTAAACTTCATTCCATTCCTGCTACTGTACCACCAGACAACTTTATTCAGCTCAGGAGAGACAATTCAAACTAGATAAGTTGGGCACAGCCACCATTAACCCTTTTACTACAGGAAGTCTCCTTTAAGGTGCATAAAATCATCTAGTTGTAGCAAGAATACATTCAACACATCATCTGACTGAAGGGGCTAACCCCTTGACTCTGGCAGCATACATTTAATCTTACTCATGCCAACTCCAAATGATTTAATTCAACTTTGGGGAGTGAAGGTGGTACTGTTGTTGTTGTTGTGGCTCCAGGCTCATCTGAACATGAACCTGGTAATGTGCACGTTGAAGATACCCTTCCCAAACAATCCACTATCCTCCTTTTGGAACAAAGGGAATAATAATATAATTACCGTATAATACTATTACTATACATCAGTGCCACCATGAGAAGGCATCCCCCCCCAGCACAGAGAGATGGGGTAAATAAAGGCTAAATCTAACTGTTCCAGTTCAAAAAGCCTCTCCAAAAGTTTAATAAAATCATGTGGAGATACCAAGAATAAAATGAAAAATGTATCATCAGACTCAAGGGGTTTAGAAACACAACATGGAAAGTGTTAACATTAGCACACATTCCTTGTCCACTTCCTCCCTCCAACTCTCTCCTCTCTCCCTCCCTGAAGCTGGAGGGGAGAGAGTGGGGAGGGGGGGAGAAAGAGGGTGGAGGAGAGATTGAGCGAGAGCGCTAATAATCTGACTGCCTGATCAACACAGCTGCTCTGGGGACGGCACGGCGCCACAATCTACGCCATATGACATCTTTTTTAACGCCTTCGATCTAGCAAGGTATTTTCCACTCTATTCTTATTTACAGACAATTTTATTCAGCTTATGTGAGATTTTTCAAACTAGTAGAGTTAAATGTAGCCATATCCAATTTCTTCTATACCACAGATGAACAATGCTGAATAAAATCATCTGGCTGGGGTGAATAAGATGGAAAAGCCGTCACCATATGGAAGGGGTTAAATGCACCTAAACACGACAATTAAAAAAAACAGGTTAAACAAAGTGATACTGTAACTATATATGACGCATTCAGGTGACAAACAGTACTTACAGTTGGAGCACATCTCCATCGGAAGTGATGCCTCGTTTCCCTACAAGAAAGGGTGACACCAATTACCATACCTGACTTACTCTAACATAGGCAAAGATACATAAACAAACTTATGGTCAATTATCAGTCATAACTGTGACTTGTTTTTGCAAGAAAGACGGAGAATTTAAAGTGTTCCTGTGACTTTTGCTATCAACTGTGACTTGTTTTTGTAGGAAAGGCAAGGAGAGTTTAAAATGTTCTTGTGACTTTTACCATCTTTATAAAATCAAACTCCATTGCTAGACAAGAACTGTCATGAGCTACTTTTTTTTCCTTTTTGCAGGAAGGGCAGGGAAAGGTGTGAGCAGCAGCTTCCAGTGCATCTTTTCCTTCCTGCCGATCATAATATGAGTTATGATATAATATCGATAATATGTTTGTGTATCTTGGCCCTGGCATTAAATTTCTCTCTTTCTCTCTCTCTCCATCATTACTGGTGAGCTGTATGACAAGATTAACACAAGAATGTGATGCTAATCATGAAGAGGTGATATGGAAAGGATTAAAAACTGTAGTACATTACTGTCTTTTTTTGCCACAGAGCTCTGTGAAATAAGTTGCAAAGGAACAAAAATTTTTGGCCTGGTTAAAGTAAAAGGGCTATCTATCTATAGCCAGATGCATTAATCCCCTAAGGAGTAGCCACAAACAAATCATCTCCATGTTGCCCTATTCCTCTGACATTTGGCTGCCCTTCCTCCAACTCACACCCCTTCTCTCATATGTCTCTCCACTCCATCCCTCCATCTCATAAGTGAATTTTTAATAACAAGTGAATGCTGAATGGGGTCACCACTAGTAGCTGGTAATTTTAACACTAACAAACTAACATATACTTTCAAAGTCCGTCTCACCACACAAAACTCACCCAATCCCAATTTCCACAGCCAACAGGAAAACACTTAGCCCTTCAGTTCGGTGATGACTTTTAAAAACGTACTCTTCCTACTACCCTGTGTCAGATCCTGCCATAAATGGGATGGCTGGTGTAAGTAATTGATTCTTTTCATGCCTAAAGTGGATCCAAGCTTGTATGGCCACAACTCTTATGTATTTTCCCCCAAAACAACTTCAATCATCCACTGAGATATCAAAACACATACCATAAGTTATATTTGGGCTTGCTTTCTACTTAGAGGTATGTTCATTAATTCATTCATTAGTCTTGATCACCTAATGGCAGCTCTTCATGCTACCCAATCTCTAGCAGCCACTTTATTCAATCCCTTATCAAGTCATACTCTCTGACCTCATCCCAGGTCTTTCTCAGCCTACTTTTCACAACTCTACCCTGACATCAATCAAGTCTCTAACTATCTATCTATTGCCAATGCCATAGTTCTGTATGGGGTGGCTACAAACTACTGTCACTGCCTCCACATCGCCTTGTCCTCAGACACTTCGCTGCCCAACCTCCAACTTGTAATTTCCTGTCCCATAGCTAGACCTCTACACTCCTTCCCTCTCATCCTTGGTTTTCCCCTCCTCCTCCTCCTCCTCCTCCTCCTCCCCCTCTCCCTCTCTCTCCACCTCCCTAATACACTCTTCTAGTCAGTTTCTCATTCTCCAACCTCTCCACATGGCCAAACAATCAAGCTGTTCAAGCAATTACAGTACCTGTACAGTATCTGCTACAATAAAGACAGTTCTGATAAAACAATATAACTGTTACGTCCACGTCCCACACTGCCACCGGCTCCAACAGCAGTAGTTCAGTATAAGAAAGACGTCACCCTGTGAATTGTTCTTATACTGAACTACTGCTGTTGGAGCCTGTGGCAGTGTGGGATGTGGATGTAACAGTGGTGTCAGGAGTGGGATAGGGGAAGACCTGGTAAGTTGAAGGATTATTTTGTGTATACAGTAATTAGATGTTTCGTTAGGGATTAAGGATTATGTTTGTAAGTCTTGTGTAGCTTTGTCGGGACGACAAAAGGACTAAGGAGGGGGTAGTGTTAAGAAGCTGGATTGCTTGTTACCTTAGGTAGTGCTGGAGAATTCCCAAAGATCCTAGCATTTTTCCATTACAAGTCAGAGTTGCCAGACAGCCTGCTGCTGTGAGTGGAGGTACTTTGTAAAGTTATGCATTCATTCTTATTCTCTTTTTATTTTCTCTACAATGTTTTATTTAAGTAATTGTTAAATTATGTAATTTAATTTCACCTTGTATGCTAAAGAATTTTGTGCTATGTAATATAAGGAAACTCTGGAATATTTTGGATGTCTCCAATTTGGTAACTGTTGCTGCTAGGTACCAGGATGTCCTACAATGTTGGAAAAGCAAGGAGGGTTATAAAAGGATGGGAGAGAGAACACGAGTTTCAGTTTAGTTTGACTTGTGGCCTTATGAAGTTAGTGCAGGTCTGGAGTTGTGAAGCACACAGTGTAATTACTTGGTAAAATAAAGATAACAAACATGAGATGCCTGTGTTATTACACCTGAGTTGATCTTGTGTAAGGATTTGCTGTTGTACACCGAAAAGCTAACCCTAAAAAGAACGATTCACTGGGTGACATCCTTTCTATACTGAACTACTGTTGTCAGAGCCTGTGGCAGTGTGGGACATTGACATAACATAACTCTTTTTTCAAAATGTACCAAAGGCAATGCATAAAGGAAGACCTAAGAGCAAACTTCTATCAGGATGTTAGAGAGAGAGAGATGTATATGTACAATGACACTTGACAGATTTAAGCCATTCATTATGATGGGTTTTTTAATTCTACATTTGTCACTGGCCATGCAGAGAGAATAAGGAATGATGTATGGAACTGACTAGGATAGTGTACATGAAAGAGGAAGAGGGAAAGGATGAGTTCAAGAAGCAAATGAATGAGGCTAGTACTGTATTAGATACTGACTAGGAGAGTGTAAATAAAAGACCAGGAGGGAGACTGAGAATGAGTAAGAGGTATATGAATGTGGGTGGTTATGAAATACTGATCATGATCAGAAGAGTGTACCTGAATATAAAAATGGAGGGAGGGAGACAGGATGTGATGAAGATGTAGATGTGCTCTGATCACCTACTGCTGGCTTTCCATGCCACTCTAACTCTACAAGCCTCTCAATTCAGTCCCTTATCTCTGAGGTCACACACTAGTACCCCATCCCATGTCTTTTCCAATCTGCCCTTCACACCTCTACCCTCAACAGTCAGACCTTTCACCCTTTGAACCTAGTTGTCAACCTCCATCTATCATTAACATAACACCACACCCATACCTATCATTAACATAACAC
>JAGKTI010004158.1:13186-26605 GCA_018397915.1 Birgus latro
CCTTAGCGATTTATTCTCGAAACTACATTGTCTTCATTTTGGGTTCTTTTATCTTTTTAACATCGTCAAGAAAGCTCCCTAGCACCTCTTCCTTAGCGATCTATTTTCGAAACTACCCTATAATATCTTCATTTTTGCCTATATATTTTTAACGTCGACAGATTGCATGAATAATAAACAGGATACCACCACCACCACCACCATTAAAACCACAACTACCACCACCACCACCACCACCACAACCACAACTACCATCATCCCATCTCACCTGCAGTTCCATTGGGGACAGCACTGCCCTGGTAGCGTATATCTGGCACATCCTGCAGGTCTGGGCGCGGGGGCATCAGTACATTCCTGTCTCCTGCTCCTTATCAGTCCATTGTCACAGTAGTAAATGATACAGGGGGTTGACAGAATTTTCCACTCCTCTCCAGCCTTCCGTCTCACTCCTGTCGGGTCCACACACTCCCTGTAGACAGAAGTAAACAGAAGGTAAGGGACACAAACAGATGGTGCAGACAGACAGATGGTGCAGACAGACAGATGGTGCAGACAGGTGGTGCAAATAGACAATGAAAGGAATTTTAATTTGGCCAGTATTTTTTTGTCTTTTTTTGGAAGGAACAATTTGCAGGTTCCTGGCTTTTAGTTCCTTCTTCCTTGCATAAAGAGATAGATGGTGCAGACAGACAGATGGTGCAAAACAAAAACAAAACAGATGGTGTAAACAAAAACAGATGGTGCAAACAAAAACAGATGGTGCAAACAAAAACAGATGGTGCAAACAGAAACAGATGGTGCAAACAGAAACAGATGGTGTAAACAGAAACAGATGGTGCAAACAGAAACAGATGGTGAAAACAAAGACAGATGGTGCAAACAAAGACAGATGGTGCAAACAAAAACAGACGGTGCAAACAAAAACAGACGGTGCAAACAAAAACAGACGGTGCAAACAAAAAGATGGTGCAAACAAAAACAGATGGTGCAAACAAAAACAGATGGTGCAAACAAAAACAGACGGTGCAAACAAAAACAGACGGTGCAAACAAAAACAGGTGGTGCAAACAAAAATAAGTGGTGCAAACAAAAACACGGTAAAAACAGACGGTACAAACAGATGGTGCAAGCAAAAACAGATGGTGCAAACAAAAACAGATGGTACAAACAGAAATACAGTCTGCAAACAGTGGGTGGTTATTGTGGCTCACTTATATGGCATCAACACTCCCCCCAAACAAAAGAAAAAGGTAGACAAGTTGATAGGAGGAACAGACAGTGCACACAGAGGCAGACAGCACGCACAAAAGTTGACAGTTTGCATAAGTAGGTAGTTTGCAAAAGTAGATGATGCGAACAGAAGTGCATTGCGCAAAGAGGTAGATAGTGCGGACAGAAGTGGGAAACATTAATGGAATACAGTACAGTACTAGAGGTGTCCTGACTGTGTGAGGGTTAAGGGCGAAAGCTACCAACGCACGCACGCACACACACACACGAGACAAATAGGGACAGAAAAAGAAAAAAACAGACAATGAAAGACAAAGAATGAGAAGGACAGACAAAAAGAAATAAAGACACAAACTCACATGGAACAATTATAAACGGGGCAGCAGTCTGAGTCGAGGTGTGGTAATTTTGTGCATCCCTCGTGCGGTGTGGTGCATGGTGTGGTGGGGATTACAGTGCCACAGTTCACCACACCAGACTGGCACCGACACTCCCGGCATCTTCCTTCCCGCCACACCTCGCCATCCTCCCTCACTACCCACGTCTCGTCTACGCACTGCAGGGCTTCGTCACACTGGTCTTCTGGTACTGTGGAGGAGGGGGATTTTTTTTTTTTTTTTAAATAACTGGCATCTTGATCCATCCATTTGCTTGTTCATTCATTCATCCATCCATCCCTCTGTTCATTCATTCATCCATCCATCCATCCGTCATTACCTAAGTTTCGTCCACGCATTCCTTCATTGCACTCTTCCAGCATTAATAATAATAATAATAATAATAATAATAATAATAATAATAATAATGTCATCCACTCACCTCCACACTCAGGCTGTCGAACAAGGACAAGCTCTGCTGTTATGAAGGGCGGGAAATTTGACAGCCTCGCTCCACATGTCAGACGCGCACACACCTCTCCCACCTCAGCCACGGCGGTCCCATAGCCATACTCCACCCCGTTTATGCAGCATCCTAGGCAGCAGAGAAAACCAGGATAAATATTGTAAATTCATATGAGTGAAAAAATGCACATAAACTTTTCTCTAGACTCCCAGGCAACATAAACACTGTCCTTTGCCGCTGTGTAGTTAGGATGTAAAATTCAAAAATACTTTATTTTTAACTAGATATGATATTACTATTTCTCCAACTCCAGTCATTCATAATAACAGCTTAACACTAGAATATGATGCAGTCACCAAGAAATTCTACTGAAAGAATGGAGAAGTCTAAATATTGCATTATTCTGACACTATCCTACGAGAAATACTAACAGGACTTAAATCATCGCTTAATATTAATGAAGTATTGAAAAAAAAAATTGCCAGCATTCAAACTTCAGCTGGTTAAGCTTTCCCACTATCTCTTCACTCACATCTTCGGACTCTACAATCACGCAACACCTGGCAAGTCCTGTGGAAAAAAAAAAAATGATATACAGATAAATAATGCAAATCCAACCATCATATCCCGCTCTCACCTTTGGAAACATTGGAGCAGTCGGGACGGCATCCGTGTTTATCGCAGCACTGAGCAAACTCCTGGGTCAGTCTTCTAAATCGACAGCATTCCAACCCGCGCTGACAGCCACCACCATCACCGGCACCTGTAGAAATCAGTGCTGTCAGCTTTAGAAAACTTTAAAAAGAATGAAATTAATTTGAGATTCATGCACAGAAACAGGTTGCTAGACACACACACACACACACTGGAGTATGCATCAGTAGTCTGGAATCCTCAACTCAAAAAACACAGATAAGACTGAAAAAGCACAAATGGCAGCTACAAGATGGGTACCAAGCTTAAGGGATCTAAGTTACGATGAAAGACTAGAAAAATTGAATCTACCAACACTACAGGAGAGAAGGAAAAGAAGACATGATTATGCTATATAAATGCATCTTAGGGAAAGATAAAATAGACATAAATGAATATATATCCTATGGGGACGCATCAGCAAGAGGACACAGTAAAAAAAAAAAAAAAAAACTACATAAAAAAGAGAGGCGATAAAGAAGTAAGAAAATCGTTTCCCAAATACGGCAACTGATCATTGGAATGCACTACCGAATGAAACTATGCCAAAACAATTCTTAAATTTAAGGTTGTTTATGATAAGTTATTTAATACCCGGGACAGTAAGAGCTTCATTCATTCCTGTAAAGATACAATTAGGTAACACACACACACACACACACAGCAACGTAATCAAACCATACCTTGCGTCTTGTCCTTGGAGCAGTCAGAGGGGCAGCACCCATGAGTGAAGCAGCAATTGAAGAAGGCGTCTGAGCCCAGGAGAAACTTACAGCACTCCTCTGGGTTCCAACACTGGCGCTGGTCCGTAACATGGCGTCCTTGTGTGTACGTGTGGCGGGTAAGGCGATCTGAGAAGGAGGAGAGGGGTTAGAGACGAAAGGGATGGGAAAATGGAAAATTGGAAAAAGGGAAAAAACTAAAAAAAAAAAAAAAAAAGGAAAGGTTAAAGGAATAATGGAAAAAGGGAAAGGAAAAGGGGAAAACTGATAAAAAAGAGGGGGGAAATGAAAACTGGAAAATTTAAAAAGAAAATGGAAAAAACGAAAATGGAAAAAAAAATTGTATAAAGTTAGGTCAACACTAAAATTAACAAAAAATGCTGCGGAAATGTCACAGTAAAACCAGGTTAGAAAACAAACAGTACATAAAAGCTGCGATAGTAGGAGTAATAGTAACAGTAATGGTAGTAGTAGCAGTAGTAATGTGGACATTCTTATGCAGAAAATAACTGAGCAGTTCGTATTTTATACGGTGCTCGGTAAACAGCAATCCACCAGAAACTCACCTGGTCGTGTGTGTTGCAAGGACGGCTCAGACTACTGGTGTGGGCACTGATGTAGCAAGGGAAGTAGGAAATTAATAAATGCAGGACAGACGCCGAGCCGTCCCCGTAACACACGAAGAATCTAAGTAATAGTTCCATGTCGGCCATTCCATCGCTAAAGTGCTACTGTATCTCTTCTACCCCACCATTTTTTTTTTTTTAAAGACGCCACAGCCCTCCAGTTAGGTAGAAAAATATGAAGGACGTTCACTCTCGTTCGTACACCTCGAGAACGGAAACACCGTGGAGGTATAATAGAGAGGCGGCGGCATGCTGCTCTTCGTCTATCCGCGCGAGTGAAGCCCGTGGGCGGGGTGGGGGAGATTGACTCAAAACATTGCCGTTTAACAAGGCGCCTTATTACATTTAATTGCTTTCTGGTGTTCACCTCACACACAAATTTGGAGAAATATTAAATTATATGCAAGGTATATATAAAGACATTCCTTGTCAATGATACAGATCCCTGAAAAACCCACCAGGCACCACTTACACTATACTTAGAAAATGGAAAGTTCTTGATTTGTTCGCTCCACAGATAATCATTAATATTCCTTATAAGAAACGCTAACAACGTGTTGTTTTGACCACATTATACTGTAGTGACTATAGACAAATACGAATCACTCGTGTAGGCCAATAATAATCACAAATGGTAGTATTTATTTAATAATTTAGGTTTTCATCTGCGATGGAGAGGGACTGACTCGATACATTCAGTTTCTCAAGGCGATTTATGGCATTTTATTGCTTTCTGGAGTTCAAAAGAAAATTTCTTTGAAATATTATTTGATATACAAGTTACAGACACTGGCATTCTTTGTTAATGATCTAGATTACAGAAAAACACACCAGTCACCTCACTGTCTTGGGAAAATGTATAGCTCTTACCCCCGGGATACCAATGATAAGGGATAGCCAAGACAGAAACCCTTGTTAGTTATTTTGTCTAAACCAATGACTGATATAAAATAACTCTTATAGTATGAAAAAGTTGGCCATTGAGTGGTTAGACATTACATACGTTTTAACAAATATTACAGGAACACATGGTATGTCTAGTTTATGATACAATTTTTGTCTACATTACACCAATGGCTGACATATAACGACTCTTACGGTATGAAAAAACTGGTCATTATTAAACATTACATACCTTTTAAATCAAGTGGATGAGCTGGTTAAATAGCTCAGGCCAAGAGTAGAGTAGATTAGGTGAGTTGGGTTAGGTAAGGTTAGGTTAGGATGAGCTGGGTTAAGAGGGCTTGAGGTAAGTAAAGTTAGATGGGTTAATTTAGTACCTGGTTAAGATAAGCTAGGCCAGGCTGGGCTAGGTGGGTTAGGTTACGTTACGTTAATCTGGGTTAGGTGATTATGTTAAGTTAGGCTAGGTTGCATAGGTTATAAAGGCTAATTTGGGATAGGCTATGTGGGTTAGGTTAGGTGTTTGAGACAGCAGTATATCATAGGCCTAGCCTGCTTATCGGCCGACCGGCCACAACGCGGAAACACTTTGCCGGTATTCTTTACTTTCCCCAAAAAAATTTGGAATATTTAGTATCAGCACCGGTGTCTAAACTGAATGTAGATTATTGGAGGTTGCTAAAATCTTTAAAAAAAACATCAGTATCCAATCACTGGACCATAAATGATCAAAGAAAATGCGTAGAAAAGAACCCAACGTGACACTTTTAAGCTCATTTCTAAGAAACCATTTCCTTATTTAACCTAGTGGTTTTACCTACGGAATGTTACAGAGTCCTGTCGATCCCTCTGCGTACACCCAAAAGCAGAACAAGCAGGCATGTTGCGTGTTTACACAAAAAAATAATGAGTTCCACTCTCAGCTGACGTTTGTTTTGAGTCAAAGTGGGGCGGGGGGCGGCAGCGCGTCACGTGAAAGACGTCACTCCGGCCTGTAGTTCTTCAGGCCCTTGTCACTCCGGCCCCTAGTTATACCCGGCCCTAGTCGCTGCAGCCTCCCACCCAAGTACTTAAGGATTTATGAGGCTATTTTATTAGGTTAGGTTAGTTAATGATTGATGATAACGGCTGGAACGACTGGATTTCGGTCAGGAAAGGGGGGCAGGTGCGACTAGGGTGAGAGGCCCAAGTGATTAGGCATAAAACGCTTGAAACCTCGAGGACGAAGCGATAGTCTGAATAAACAGCTAAGGAAAAGGTGCAACGAAACCTCTTTAGAAATCCAAACAATTATCGGCCTAAATTCGCCATTCCCACGTTGAATGCTGATTTCTGACAACAGATTAACACTACAGTATGGTGCTAGTCACGAAGAAGTGTCATGGGATGGATGTAGGACAATAGCAAGATACGAGAAACAGGCTACAACAAATCAAGGCCAATTCAAAGTGAAAGAACTATAGTAGCCTCACGGTAAGCAGAAAATATGTATAAATAACACTCGCACATCACCGAAACCCAAATAAATCGTCAATGAACAGTTACTACGAGGTCTCATACCTGGAAGCGGAGAGCCGGTAACAGCTGTCAGTAGAAATGAAAACAGAAAACCGAAGAATAGGCACAGCACACACTTGGAGCTGGCCATCTTGTTTTCAATTTTCTTTGACACCCCAACTACGATATTAAAAACTCTACAAGTCTTCAAACAGATGGAAAAAAGAAGCACAAGGAGCCCTCAGTAGCTCTCGTACCCCTAACCGAACACACCGACGGCCTAGCAGGAAATGGCGCGGCGTTTGGGATTCAAGTACCCAAGGGCCAAAATTTTCTGTTTGGTTTGAAGCTTCGGGTCATGATGCAGCTTCAAGTTAACCTGTTTGCATGTACTTGGCGGTATTTGCGTCCTTTTTTAGCTATCTGGTAATTAATGGCAAAATAAGATAATACTACCTCTGTACATATACTTTCCTTAACATTTCCATATACTGCTACATCCATATTTCATTTCCTTAACATTTCTTCATAGCTATACTTTTTTTTTTTTTTTTAACCCTAATGGTGGATTTACACTTAATGAACTAACGTGAACTCCGCCGAACAAGCTTTTCTGAACATTCGAGTATGTTCTGGCACACCCACAGATGACTGCTTCAATATCCTCACAGTAATCACTCAAGTCAAGGCAGGAGAAGGCAGTTGCGTGTGCTATATTTATTGTCATCTATGGGCTCGTAGTAAATATAATGTTCAAACACCCATTCGAACATTCATATAAGCGCATAAGCTCACTAATTCTTCTTCATGTTCGTTCGACAAGTGTAACTCCACTCTAAATTGGCCTAAAACTGATGTGGATGAGATTGAAAGTGTTAAGAGAAACACTCTGAGATGGTTTGGTATGTGAATAAGATTGAAAGTGTTAAGAGAAATAGGCCTTTGAGATGGTTTGATATGTGGCTAAGACTGAAAGTGTTTAGAATTACTTTGAGATGGTCTGGGCACGTGGAGAGAATGGGCAGTGAGAAACAAACTAGAACCTGACAAAAATTAGACAATGGAGGGTAAGTGCTGTACTGTTCGTGTATTAAACCCCAGTCCAATTACGTTTTTCATATATTGTTAATTTAGTTTCAGACGACGAGGAATGAGAGACTGACAGAAGATCGTATGTGAGTGCGAAGTAGACCAAGGATGAGATGGAGGGATATATGAGAGAGGGGCGGAGTGTGAATGAGTTGCAGGGAGGGTAGTCAAATGGCAGAGCACAGAGCGAGGTGGAGGCGATTTTTTTGCGGCAACCCCTTACAGGATTAAGACCTCTGGCAATAGGTATATATGTGGATAGACAGATAGATAGGTATATACATGGAAAAGATGAACACTAGGATACGATGCTAGTCACGAAGAAGTCACGAAGGACGATCAGCCGTAGTAGTACTAAATCTGCCACTAAGCTTCACTTCAACTGGGTAGAGATTTTCGTCTTTTTGTCGCTTAGTCCAGTAGCTGAATAAGACTGTGCTACGGCTCTACATCCTCCCCGTACCACTTCTTTGTGACTAGCAACATTTTCTAGTGCTAATCTCTCCTTACAGCTCAGCATTCAAGATGGAGAGATGGCAATTTTACGCCTGTACCCATTTTACACTAACTTGGCTTAAATTTCCCACCTCTCCAAATTGAATGCTGAGCTGTAACAATAGATGAACACTGGAATAGGATGCTAGTCACGAAGAAGTGCTATGGAAATGATGTAGAGCCGTAATATTCTTTTTATGCCATTGAGCTTCGTGAACTAAACTGCAAAAGAATGAAAATCTGGGCCAAGTTAAGTGGAAAGAGTATAGTTAGAGTGAACACAATAAAGTATCTCCTAAGCTGAAGAAAATTCACTGGAGGTAGTAAAAAAAAATAAAAAATTGTAACTGTCTTGGTATTTAAGGGAGTGGGCCAGTTTCATTATATAAAAACTTTAGTAACCAAGATGCTTTTCTATCTCACTACAAAGGCTCATCATGCCACCACGACTTAGTATTCAAGTTGTGAAGGTGGCTTAGTTCTATCAGATGAAAATAAACTGTTTATATCAGGAAATAAGTAAAAAAAAACACGTCACTGAATTTAATGGATTAACTCGCTATTTATTCTTGATTTAATTTCACGTGATGGACCTGGGCCATTCCAACAACTAGAATACTCACTCGCGGTTCCATGAAATTTGATCAGTCTTTGTTCAGAGGTTAATTTTGATTTTTTTTTATGCAAGGAAGAAGGAACTAAAGGCTCGAAACCTGCAAACTGTTTCCTTCAACAAAAAAATACAAACAAAATGATAACAGAGCCAAATTCAAGATCAGTTCATTTTGAAATGCCTGGACATGCTGCATTTAAAGGGCTGGAGGTCATAAGCACAAGGAAATACAGACAGAGGAAGACAGTTTCAAAGTTGACTTGTTGCATACATGAAGGACTGGGAATAATGGTTAACTCTTGGATTAGAGAGTTACATAGAAAAGGGATAAGAGTTTGCTGCTAAGCAAGTGCTACAAGCCTGTTGTAGTAATGGAGCAGACAGTTCAGTGGAGTAGTGACCATTGAAGTTGCGACAGAAAAGAGATAAAGATGCAACAGTGCAGAAAAGAGACAGAGGTTGAAGGGAGCCAGTAAGTGGTGGAGAGTTGATGAGATGAAAGGCCTTCGACTCTACTTTGTTGAGAAAAGATGTATGTGGAGAGCTTTCCCACATGAGTTGTACTCTACATGGGCAAATAAAACCCGTGTATAAAGTCAACAACTGTGAAAGGTAAAGAAGGCACAGAGTCGGCTTAACACACCTAATCTCTTGGAAGCTAATTTTATAAGAGGTAATATGATCTCCCAGATAAATCCTAAGAGAATGAAACCCCAAGTATGTTCAAAGGCAGTGCAAGATTGAGTTGGATATTGTTAAAACTTAAAGGGTACCCTGCGGAAGATTTTGATGGGTTGAAACCTACGCTCCCCTGTGGGGCGACATAGGACAGGATGATGAATGAAAGATGTAAGAAATGAGTTTTTGACACATTACAAACATGATTACTTTTACCCCAAACAGAGCTATGAGCCAAGTCAGACATTAGGTGTACCATAGCCTCATTCTTTGTCTAAGTAACTGTTGAGACAGATGCTGTATGGCCAGCCACAGAGACATCAAGGCACACCTTGACACCATGACTGCCCTGCCATTACGTGCCCAATGATAGGTCACCCTCCTGGAGTGGTACTCTCAGGTCTGAGAACCACAGTAACCTGAAACAGATCCATGCAACCAAAAACACTGACAGAGGGAGAATTATCAACAGTATGACCAATTAGATGGGCCATACTCTCATATTCACTCACTAAGCAAACCATCAGAATTCTAACTCAACCTCACAGACATAATCATCTACATTTATGCACTTTACATTACCTATCAGACATTGATAAGGAGCCTACTGATGGCGGTGCTGTGCATCCTGGGTGATGCAGCTGTGCCATCCAGCCAGGAGCCAATCCTCCCCATATTTTCTCAACCTCACTGCAGGAAGGACACTGGTTCAACATTTGCAATATGCTATCTATCACAACGGGGTGCCAGACTTGTACACTGTGTATGTACTGTACTGCACCTGTGGGGACACCCCCAAAATGCATCACCAAACAGACCAGGGCTAAGCAATAACAACAACACTGCCTATCAGCTAGTCAATCATGTCACTGGGTAACAACAGGAATCCCAAATCCTTGAGTTAAAATAATAAGATTTATTTGAATGTTAAAGCAGTTAGAAAGAGATCCTAATTTTCACTAAGGATTATAAGTACCAAAAACTATGTACATTAAGAAAGTAACATCTGCAAATCCAATAATTACAATACACTGAATTGCTACAAAACAGGTTAAAGCACATATGCTTTACATTTCATACTGTGATATATGTACAGTACAGCACTTACTTTATTTTATATATATGAACTACATCTGAAGGTATATGGCACACAGAGGACTACTGGGCCTAAAGGATTGGACCTATGCCTGAGTTATACAAGTACACGCACACATACTCCTTTCATCATAGAAAATTTCCACTGAACTGTATACAATGGTTTAGATGGAGCAAGAGTAAATAACACACACGTTTAGATGGAGCAAGAGTAAATAACACACACGTTTAGATGGAGCAGGAGTAAATAACACACACACACACACACACACACAAAAGCACGTTTAGATTATTAAAGTATCCTCAGAATAAAGTAACATACTCTGTACATTAAATAACACAATCATGTACTCAAACAAGTCTGTTAAGGCACCAAAATACATACATCCTCAATAAAATAAATCACCATTAATTTTCCATATATCATGTAGGATGCCTGGAATCTGTTTTGCATTCATCCACAAGCCTTGAAGGCTGTGAATTAGCCAATAATATTTTCACCTAAACTTGGCCCAGATTTTCATCCTTCTGCAGCTTATTTCATATTGCTCAGTGACAGAATGAGGCAACACTATAGTGCTAAAACCTTTTCATTGTAACTCTACTGACCAGCACCATATTCAAGCAGTTAATCTATTGTAACAACTCAGTATTCAAGATAATGATGGCAATTTTAGGCCAAGTTTGAGTAAATGGAATACAACAGGGGAAGTCAGCTCTGACAATAAGAGCCAGAGTTGATAGTGGTAGTCTCATAAACAACAGGTACTGGAACTATTACCATTTTCACTTTAACTCATATTTCTGTCCCTTTCCAAGTTGTTTCACACAGCACAGTGAGAGGTATGTGCTGGATGCAAGAGCATACTGAGGTTGGGGAAGTGGACTCTGACTGCCACTTGGTGGTGATGAAAGTCAAGGTACAAATGTAATGAAGGAAAAGGAGGAGGGAAGGACAGGAGGAAGTAGGCCATACAAAGAGGATAGAAAGGTTGCATAAGGATGAGGGGGGGGAAGGCAGAAATAGGAGTGAAGTGGAGGAGCAATGGGGTAAATATGATTTGGAGCAGATGGGGAAGGTGGAAGGTGTATGCAAGATATTCACAGAAGATATCTGTGCAGCACGTGAGGTGGTGTGTGGGTTGAAGAGAAGACGAAAAGGGATGCAAGAAACAGCATGGTGGAATCAGAAGGTGAGGAAAGCTGTGGTGCAAAAGAAGAAAAGGTTGGGAAGTAGAGGCATGGAGGAAGTTGAGAGACAGATGAGAGAGTTATATGTAGAGAGGAAGAGAGAGGTGAAAAGAGAGTAAGAAGAGAGTGGATGAGGAATCTGGAAGGAATTTGAGTGTAAAGAGGAGGGAATGTAAGAAAATGTTCTAGAAAGAAGTAAAGACAGTTAGACAGGGTACCAAAGATGTTAGCTGGGGAGTGAAAGACAAAAATGGTTGACTGTTAGTGGAGGAGGAATAAAAAGTGAGCAGGTGGAGAGAACACTATAAGGCATTGTTAAGCATAGAGAATGAAAGTAATGTGAGTATAAGTGGCTGCAAAATGGCTGGGAGAAGGAGAGTGGTGAAAAGAGAGGAAGAAATCAGTAGGATGGAAGTAGTGGAAGCAATGAAGAAAATCAAAATGGGGAAAGCCCCAGGAATTGATGGAGTGTGTGGTGAAATGCTCAAGCATGAGGGAGAAATAGTAGTAGAATGGATATGGAAGATGTGCAGATTGGCCTGAGAAGAAGGTGGAGTCCCAGAAGACTGGAAGTCAGGTATAATCATTCCTCTGTATAAAGGAAAAGGGGAAAAAGAAGTGTGTGGTAATCACAGGGGCATTTGTCTTCTCAGTGTACTAGGAAAAGTATATGGTACGATACTTATTGACAGAGTTAGGGAAGTAACAGAGGAATTAGTTGGGGGAGAACATGGAGGTTTCAGGAAGGGAAGAGGTTGCACAGATTAGATATTCATTCTTAAATCTTTAGTGGAAAAGTTTCTAGAGAAGGGAAAGAAGTTGTATGCAGCCTTCGTGGAATTGGAGAAAGCATATGACAGGGTGGATAGACAAGGAATGTGGAAAATATTAAGAATAAGGAGTAAATGGGAAGTTGTTGAATGCTGTGAGGAGTATGTACAAGGGTGCTAAGGCTGCAGTGCATGTGGATAGTGAACTGAGTGATTTTTTCTATCTGAATGTTGGACTGAAACAGGGATGTGTCATGCCCTCATGGTTGTTCAGTCTGTATATGGATGGGATTATAAAAAGAGATACAGGGTAGGGAAGTGGATATTGGAGCAGCCCTAATGAGAGAGCGCAGAGTTTGGAAACTCCCTGTACTGTTGTTTGCAGATGACAGTGTACAGTGTATTGTTAAGTGAAGACGAAGGGGAACTATAGCTTGGTGAATGAGTTTGGGAGTGTGTGTAAGAAACAGAATCTGAAGGTGAATGTTGGGAAAAGTAAAGTTATGGTCTCTGAGAGAAATGAAGTCTGTGAATGTACAGTGAGGCTGGATGAGGAGGATATGGAGAATGTGAATGTGTTTAAGTACGTTTAAGACTAGTTAGTGGTAGGTGGTGGCAACCATCATCCACTCACTTGATGTAGTGCTGCCTACTTCTTCCTTAGCCTTTATCATTCTTTTTCTGTGCCTGCCTTCCTCTCTTCCTATATCTCCCATCTTTCCTGTCACTTCTTACTGCTTTTCTTTCCTTTACAGGTGGTTTTACATTGAGTGACAAGCCAAATGGTTTCCTATAAGCCAAGAAACCATTTACAATGCTGGGTGGTAACCATATAACCAAACCATACATGCTCCCTACGTGTCAACAAGTGGGTTGGTGGAGGGTTAGTGCCCCTCCCCGTAAAATAAATAACTCAAAGTCAAATGGCCACCCCTTATGGGATTATGGTGTCTGGCAATAGATAGATAGATAGA
>JAGKTI010004158.1:31518-52220 GCA_018397915.1 Birgus latro
AGCTGTTAAAAGATTATCTATAGTATTTACGATGATGAAATGTATTATACTTTATGTATCGTGAGATACGAAATAAAGACGATTGATTGATTGATGGACTTCCATCCGGTGGTAATTCGCGCTCTGACTTATTTTTGTAAAATATTGGCCAAAACTAGCCTGAGTGATATAAATAGCACTCAGGATTCTCCTACAGTTTTTCATATATATTTATATCTTGACAGCCCCAGCTACTTAAAAAGAAAACAGAGGCACCCAGCTGACGGCCCACGGCTCGAGCCATCGCCACCGAGCATCACGAAAATGACGGGTGGCCACAAATAAATTGCCTCCATGTCACCCTGTCCCCCTCCATTTCACCGCCCTGCCCCCAGCTCACCCCCCCGCCCTCTCTCATATACTTCTCCACTCCATCCCTTCATCTTATCCTTGGCCTCCCCCTCCACCTTCCTCACATACATTCACCTCATCTCAATAATAATACAGTAATAATAATAATAATAATAATAATAAATAAAAAATAATGCCATTTATCGCCTTTAGAAGCCCCTGTACTGAAGTTTGACAAAGTACAGCCGGTGTTTTTATACAGACTGGTTGCTCAAGTGCCAAACCCAAGTAACAGCTTCTCAACAACTGCGGCCAAGGACATACAAGGTTATTATTGAGTGTAGTGTATCTATGTGTCAGCAAAATACACATAACCATACCTTTGCTAGGATCTCCGGTGATACACCCTGGGGTAAACACAGAGGTGGTAGGGGGCGGCAATCCATCTGACAAGCTATCTCTACTTCTCTGTAACACAAGGACCTTCATTATCTACTATACTCCTTTTATTCTAGCATGGTCTAAAACTGCCATCTCTCTACCTTCAGTGCTGAGCTGTAACAGACGATTAATATCAGAATATGATACTGGTCATGAAGAAGTGATATGGAAAGAATACAAAGCAGCAGCATTGTATATACCTGCCTCTGGGCTACATAAAATAATCTATCTACCTATCTACAGCCAGACGCCATAATCCCGTAATTCTATGGGGAGGGGCACTAACATCTGCCAACCCACTTGGTGACACAGGGAACACGTATGGCTTGGTTATATGGTTACCACCCAGCGCTGTAAATGGTTTCCTGGCTTGCAGGAAACCATTTGGCTTGTCAGTTGTCACTCAATGTAAAGCCACCTGAAAAAGAAAGAAGGGTAATAAAAAGTGACAGGAAAGATGGGAGAAACAGGAAGAGAGGAGGACAGACACAGAAAAAGAATGATAAAGGTGAAGGAGAGTACAGTAATACAGCATCGGGTGGCTACCACTTAAGAGCCAGTGGATATGCCTCAATGCCGGATATTGCACAGAACTGCCGGTTACATCCAGTCTGGGTGCCGGACATTGCATAATTTCACTGGATATTGCTTTAATAGAGCCGAGCCAGCTGCGCCAATTACTGTGCTGGACCAGATATTGTGATGGTGGATAACGGAGAGTTTACTGCAATAAAATGGGACAGGAAAGATGTGAAAAATATGAAGAGACGAAGGAAGACACAGAAAAAGAACGACAACGGTGAAGGAAAAAGTAGGCAGCACTACATCAAGCAAGTGGATGATGGCCACCACATCCTACCACCACATACAAAAATCTGGGTCATCTTATAGTGAAAAGAGTACATAAAGACTGACCTACAATCTATACTGCTTTTACTCTAACTTTGCCTAAAATTTCCATCTCTATATCTTCTCTGAAACATCAAGGCTTTTGTTCTCAATCCATTCCTGTCATTAACTTGGTCTATCATCTGACAACTTTAATACTTAGTTACGGCTCCATGAAATTTGGTGAGCTATTACCTATGAGGGAGGAATGAGTCTCCTTGGTTACTGGTCAAACCATCCCTCCAATCTAACTACACCTGGCCAAAACGTGAGCTGAAAGGGGTTTGAGAACTGTCAGGTGAAGCAAACAGACTAGTAACCAAGGTGAGTAAACCAGGTGAGACTCATTTCAAATTTTACCTCATTGAATGTCACACCACCAAAACTTACTGGTACATATTTATACAAGTTAAAACGGTAGAAACGATGCCACAGAACCACGAAGAAAAACAACTTTGACTCGAATGATTAACAAATTTTTAGTCTGCCAAAAAATGTTGTGTTAATGCTTTCAAGATTATTTATAACCATTACACTGATCCTACACTAATAATCTGAGAAGAGGCGCTTATACTACTAGCCTACTACTACTACTATCACTACAGCTTATTCTAACATTAATATATTACTACGACTAACACTCAAGATGGGCAGATAGCAATATTGGGCCACGTTAAAGGCGTAAACGGTTCTCACATACAAGGGATAGCATATGTACTCGCTTTGTGGACGAAAATCAGACATTAAACTTACTAAAAATCCCCGGTCCATAGCTAAAAAAAAAAAAACTATAAAATAAACCTTACGGGATAAATACCTTGCTAAAACAGCCACCTGCTTTACCCGACATACACAACTACAAACCAAACATGTGAATCAGCTGGCTTTGAAGATTTCGTACCAGGACCTGTTTCATTTATTTTTTTCCTTACTGCACTTCACTGTTCTTCCTGCCACAAATTACTTCTCTAATAAAAGTATCTAAATACCATGTAAGGGAATATCAAGGTTCAATAAGTAAAATAAGTCGCTAAGTTATAAGTGATAATTTTTTCCTCATCAGTTTAATTTCCTTAATACATCTTATCATCGTCTTGCATTTTACTGACACAAACTACGTCGAAATTGAAAACATTTAAACAATACAAAAGGGAAGATCAAAGTGTAATAAGCAGATTAAAAGCAAAGGAAGCGGTACTACGAAGTCTCCTATCGCTCTTCAAACAAGCATTTATCATTTTTACCCTAACTTGGCCTAAAACTTCCATCTCTTCATCTTAAATACTGGGTTGTACGAATAGATTAACACTAGAATATGATGCTAGTAACAAAGAAGGGCTGTTGAATGGATGTAGAGCTGCAGAATTGCCTTTTTCTGCCACTGAGCTACGCGAAATGAGCTGCAAAAGGACGAAAATGTGGACAACCAAGTTAGTGTAAAAGAAGTCTAGCCCTAACAACAGGGTGGGGTACTGGAACAAGGCATCTTTGCGGGGTGATACTGACAGGCTAAAAAGACGACGACGCTGCCTGGGTACGCCATCGCCCCTCAATTCCCATCTTATCTCGTGAAAAAGATAAGCTATTGTGGACTGAAGGGCGCCACATCAGCCTACAGTCTCCTGGATTCACACGTATGAAAGTGAGGCTACTGCTACTACTTCTGCTAAAACTGAATGGCGGGTATTATCCTATATTTTTTAGAACAGAAAGTCAATGGTAAAGGTAAACACGCACATTTTATCCGATTTAGGCCAAACTTTGTGGAAGGGTTGAGGATAAGACAGGAATACAACATCTCGATTTTGAAAACAATCAAAGGTCATAGGGAGGGGTCAGAGGCTAAATTCACTTGGCAAGGTCAAATCAGGTGGTATTAATCTGCTCAGAACCAAGATTGATGGAAGCGTTAGGGGTCAAGCAATGAGGGGATTTATAGTTGGTCCAGTCTGCTCCTTTGCCCTTCTAGCTATAATGCCATCGTAGACATCATCGTTAGAGAGAGAGAGAGAGAGAGAGAGAGAGGGTGGGGGGGGGAGGAAGGAAAGGAAACAGATTGATTACGATACGTATAAGGGTGAGAGAGAGAGAGAGAGAGAGGCTAGCTATGGTGGGCGGGCTCCTTTGTTATTATCAAGCAAGGGACAAAGAGGGACTGAGGTGAGGCGGCGTGCTCAGACAGAGGAGGCAGAGGGGGAAAGATTAACGCCTATAACCAAGAATTTCACGTGTTTTATACTGTACTTTATTTTCCCTCGCTCTAGAATATTTCACGACAGTCCCTTCATCTTTACTTGGCTAAGATTTTCGTCCTTTGCAGTTTTATTTCATGTAACTCAGTGGCAGATGTGTGTGTGTGTCCTTATATACATATTCCACATAAGTACGAATTCTTTAGCATCTCGTTTACATGTCCATCTCGGCAACAAAGGCATCTAAAATACGAGTAACTGCGGACAAGTGTTGACTCGTAATAAAAGAACAATATTATTTATCAAAATCTATGTAATAAAAATCTGATTACTACTACTTCTGCTCCTGCTGCTACTACGACTACTACTTCTACTACTACTGCAACTACTACCACCAAGGATGAGATGTATGTCTCTTATCCTTGATTACTACTACTACTACTATTACTACTATTCCAACCCCTACTCCTGCTACTACTATTACTGCTTCTGCTACTACTGCCCTACTACTACTACATCTACTGCTACCACCACAACCACTACTACTACTATTAAAACTACTATTACTACCACCACCACCACAACCACTACTACTACTATTAAAACTACTATTACTACCACCACCACCACCACCATTACTACAAGAACGATTACTACTACTGTTACTACTATTAATACCGCACTACAACAGCAGCAGCAACAACAACAACTACTACTACAACTACTACTAATGAAGTCATGGATTTCTAAGTGGCTCTGTACTTTCGAATACTTTTTTTTACTCTAACTTGGCCTAAAATTATCATCTCGACCTTGAATGCTGAGTTGAACAACAGATTAGCGCTAGAATATGATGCTGGTCACGAGGAAGTACTCTGGAGAGGAGGTACAGCCATCTGAGCTACGTGATAAAAGCTGCAAAAGGACGAAAATCTGGGCCAAGTTTAAAGGAGTATGATTGTTGTCTTTATTTCATCTTCAGTTTGAATTTTGTACGTTCGTTTTCACTTTATAACGATCCCTTGCCATTTTTTTTTCATTCATTTATCAGATATTTTCGTCCATATCCATCTTATTTCCCATACCTCAGTGCTAGAATATGACAATACTTCGACGGCACATCCTTCCCATGGCACTTATAGGGACCAGCATCATTTTCTAGTGTTAATTTCTCTTTATAACTCAGCATTCAAAGTGGACAAAAGGCATATTTCAGCCTGAAGGGTTAATTTGATAAGTAACCAGGGAGACTTATTGCTACGAATTCACGCAACCACGATTCTGAATTCAAATTGATAGTGGTTAAGTGCCGTCAGATGAAAACAAACCAAATTTACTTACTTTACTGAAAAGGTGAAGGAAAGCGTGTCTTGTGTTTGCCGTGGTGAGAGAGAGTGTGAGGAAGTGAGATAGAGGAAGAAAGAGGGAGGGAGGAAAGACAGATTAGAGGCCGGGAAGTGGAGAGAGGGAGGGTGATCGGTGAGGGAGGGAAGGAGGAGGGGGAGAGAGTAAGATGAAAGACGAATGCTAAAGAGAGTCGAAAGACAAAGTAAAAATGAAAATAGAGGTGAGATGAACAAATGAAAATGTGATGGATAAAGGAGAGAGAGAGAGAGAGAGAGAGAGAGAGAGAGAGAGAGAGAGAGAGAGATTAGTGGTACCCGTGCTAATCACAAATGTCTACATGACCTCTCTCTCTCTCACCACCTTTTGTTGTATTAGCACTCTGTACTTTTCACAACAATAAACTTTTCAATTCAATTTTCTCTCTCAAAGCACGAACTAACATCAATCATCATCATTGCTCGATCGGGGATACAGGTGTTATCATCACCACAATTGCCGCTAACAAATATGCCATTCACGACAATGTACAAGAAAACACTCGTGTAACACTGATGAACTTGTACAGAATAAATAAATAAATAAGGAGTTATGGAGTTGAGAGGGAGTTAGGGCAATTCGCCGTCGCAAAACCATTCTTCTCTCTCAAGGTCCTCCACGGCCCAACAGACAAGAACACCATGATTGATATTCCTGGAAGGAGGGCGGTTGATCACAGCTTCCAAAACACCGCCCTGAAATCCTCACTGGTCAGGCAATCTACTGCAGGGCCACTATTCACAGTCACGTATGGATGGGTCTTACCTTCTCTGAATAGTACATCAAAGTCAGGAAACTGTTTTGCCACTGAAATGGCCCACTTTGCTTTTTCCGAGAGGGAGAGCTCACAATCCGAGGGAAAATTCAGTTTCACTCTGGCATCACGTTGTTCCTCCGGGACACCGAAGTCCATGCCACTGGCAGGTGCTGCAACATCGCCGTCCTCCTGTGCGTTGTCGTTTCTTGACACTAGGACGAGTGTCGCTTGTCACACGATGCCGCTCGCTCCGTAGCCACTGCATCATCTTCTGTATTCATGTTTTGTGTTTAAAGCAATGGTACTTCTTGCCCCTCCCCGTCAGTCTCCGAGGACGGGAGTCTGATTCATGGCCATCAGTCTGGGCCATGTTGCTATTGATATGGTTCGAAGGGCAAGGCCCGCGACGCTTGCGGCTACGGCTGAAGGAACCCGTTGTCAAACACTAACACTCTACAGCCGCTCGGCAGGTACTGTCGTCATTCATTCGAACTTCGTTGGTATTGGGAAAAAGTATCCGAGATGAAGTGGAAACATTTCTTAATCTGCTTAGCCCTTTATTGTAAAACAAATTCCAACGTTGGTTTTGAAAGTTTTGTGCGTATTCAGACAACTTACGAAGAAATAATTAAAATTCCTATGTATAACAGAGGGATTAGACAAGAGATTCCAATCCGTTCTTAGACTCAAGCGTGATCGTCTTCTCAGTGGAAGTATACTTAAAATAAACAGTAAGTACGGCATGTGCTGTAATGGAAGTGAATTTCACGTGGCTACGCCTGTAAGCACAAAGCCGTATAGTATGGACAAGCTTTCTCATTGGTAGCACCACGTAAATTATGTAGCCGCCGCCAAGGCGCTGGTGTAGCGGCAGCCATGTTACACCACACCTGATGCCCGCGATTTTGTACTGTGCCGCTCTGTGGGTTTTTGAAAGCAGCTGATGATTCAGGAAAATATAGTGCCATGGTCCACTGTGCAGCTTACAGATACAAAAATGTGCACAGGAATTCATCGAAGAGAGATGGTGTTACATTTCATAAGAAATATATCTATCTATCGCCAGACGCCTTAATCCCAAAAGGGGTGGCTACAAACAAATCGCCTCCATGTCGCACTGTCCCCCAACATTTCAAGGCCCTGCCCCCAGCTCACACCCCCCTCCCTCATCTACCTCTCCACTCCTTCCCTTCATCTCATCCTTGGCCTCCCCCTCCCTCCATTTAACTCACATACACTCTCCTCATTAGTCTCTCGCTCTCCATCCTCTCCATATGGCCAAACCACCCCAACGTGTTTCTTCTAATGCTTCACATCCACACCACAACAATCCTTCACTTCTTCGTTTGTCAGTCTGTCTCTCCACGTAACTCCACATGGTCCTCTCAAATAACTCATTTCCACAGCTTTCACTCTTGACTTCTGTCCCTCCAACAAGGTTATCACAATACTGTTATATAATAACTTTTTCATTTCCATGCTCACTTCCCTGTTTCTTATCACTGCTTTCAAGGAACCAGCAACCTTTCTTCCCTGCTGCACCCTTTCAAGCACTTCACCCTCCGGACTTCCATCCTTACTCATCACGCTACCCAAGTACAGTACTTAAACGCACTCACATTTTCCATTTCCTCCTCATCCAACCTCACTGTACATTCACTGGCTTCATTTCTCTCAAAGACCATAACTTTACTCTTCCCTATATTCATCTTTTGATTCCATTTCTTACATACTCCCCCAGACTCATCCACCAAGCCTTGCAGCTCCCCTTTGTCTTCACTTAACAACACAGTATCATTTGCAAACAAGCACTTAACAACACAGTATCATTTGCAAACAACAGTACAGGGAGATTCCAAACACTGCCCTCTTTCATTAGGGCCACTCCAACATCCACTGCCCTACCTTGTATCTCTTTTATAATCCCATCCATTTACAGATTCAACAACCATGGAGACATGACACATCCCTGTTTCAATCCAACTTTCAAATAGGAAAATTCACTCAGTTCACTATCCACACGCACTGCAGCCTTAGCACCCTCATGCACTCTTCACGGCATTCAAAAATTTCCCATCTACTCCATAAATTGTTAATACTTTCCACAATCCTTGTCTATCCACCCTATGCTTAATCCAAATCCATGAAGGCTGCATACAACTTCTTTTCCTTCTCTAGAAACTTTTCCACTAAAGATCTAAGAATGAATACCTGATCTACACAACCTTTTCCCTTCCTAAAACCTCCTTGTTCTTCTCCAGCTAATTCCTCTGTTATTTCCCTAACTCTCAATAAGTATCCTACCATATACTTTTCCTATTACACCAAGAAGACAAATGCCCCTACGATTACCACATACTTCTTTTTCCCCTTTTCCTTTGTACAGGGAAATAATTATACCTGACTTCCAATCCTTGGGGTCTCTACCTTCCTTCCAGGCCAATCTGCACATCTTCCACATCCATTCTACCATTATCTCTCCCCCATGCTTCAGCATTTCACCACTCACTCCATCAATTCCTGGGGCTTTCCCCATTTTAACTTTCTTCATTGCTTCCACAACATTCATCCTACTGATTTCTTCCTCTCTTCTCACATCCTTACATCTCCCAGCCATTCCCCAGCCACTTATACTTGCATTACTTTCATTCCCTTTGTTCAACAGTTCATTAAATTGTTCTCTCCATCTACTCACTTTTTCTCCCTTTTCCACTAGTAATCTAGCATTTTTATTTTTCACTCTCCTAACTTCTTTGGCATCCTGTCTAACTCTCTTCACCTCTTTCCAGAACATTCTTACATTCCCTTCACTTTACACTCCTCATCCACTCTCTTCTTACTCTCTCTTACTATCTTTTCACCTCTCTCTTCCTCTGCATACAACTCTCTCTTGTCTCTCAACTTCTTCCATGCCCCTGTTCCTCATCACTATATGCTTTCTTCTTTTGTGCCACTGCCTCTCTCACCTCTTCATTCCACTATGCTGTTCCCTGCACCCCCTTTCATCTTCTCTTCACCCCACACACCACCTCACATGCTGCACAGATTTCTTCTGTGAATATCTTGCACACACCTTCCACGTCCCCGATCTGCTCCAATCCATATTTACCCAATCGCTCCTCCAGTTCCCTCTTATATTCTGTCATTTTTCCACCCTCTTGTAGCCTTTTCACCCTTGTATGAGCTACTTCTTCCTGTCCTTCCCTTCTATTTCTCCATTTCATATGGACGCTGATTCCAACCACCACCAAGTGGTGGTCAGAAAGTCCACTCCCCCAACATCTTTATACTCTTGCATCCATTATACACCTTCTCATCCTGTCATCCACACACAGTCTTTGGCTTCCGTTCATTCAGTTCACCATCCACCCTTCTCATCACTCGCCATGTATACCTATGGATCATATTGTGCCTGGCTATCACCATCCCCCTCCCGGCACAAATGTCCACCAAAGCATTGCCATTCTCATCCATCTCTGTAACCGAGAAGACTTATTCCTGCCTCTTAACTATGATTCAAACAAAATCATGCAACAATGACTTAGTATTAAAAAATGTAGTTGCCCAGTTCCATCAGATGAAGACAATATATCTACCTATTTATAGCCAGATGCCTTGATCCCATAAGGGGTGGTCATTTGGCTTTGAGTTAGTTGTTTTACACGGAGGGGCACTAACCCTCCACCATCCCACTTGTTGACACGTGGGGATGAGGTATGGGTTGGTTATATGGTTACCATAAGGTCTCCTGGCTTACAGGAAACCATTAGGCTTGTCACTCAGTGTAAAGGAAGAGTAATAAAAAGTGACAGGAAAGATGGATGAGATAGGATGAGAAGAGGGCAGACACATAAAAAGAATGATAAAGGTGAAGGAAGAAGTAGGCAGCATTAACTTAAGTGAGCGGATGATGGTCGCCACCACCTACCACAACTGATGCTTTCTATAAATTGTAACCAAATGTCACAACCAGCTTAATACTTCACAATAAGCATTGAGAGATGGGGGGAAAAAATCTGAAATGAATAATAATATCTGTAGTAATGTGTGTTTAAGCTTGGATTGTGACACTATGTACTTTTTTTTTTTCTTATGCAAGGAAGAAGGAACCAAGGGCCATGGGCCCGCATACTGTTCCTTCCAAGAAAAAGTAAAAACAATACAAAAGAGAGCCAAATTCAAGATCCATTCATTTCGAGATGCCTGGACACACTGCGTTTGAAAGATTGGAGATCATAGGAAGCAGGGAATACAGACAGAGGGAGACAGTTCCAGAGTCGACCAGTTGCATAAATGAAGGACTGGGAGTAACGGTTAACTCTTGCATTAGAGAGTTGGACAGAAAAGGGATGAGAGTTTGTTGCTAGACGGGTACTACGTGCCCGTCGTAGAAGTGGAGGGATGCAAGCAGACAGTTCAGAGGAACAATGACCATTGAAGTAGCGATAGAAGAGAGACAAAGGTTGAAGGGAATCAGTAAGAGGAGGAGAGTTAATGAGACGAAAAGCCTTTGACTCCACCCTATTGAGAAGAACCGCATGTGGGGAGCCTCCCCACATGAGAGTTGTACTCCATACACGGGCGAATAAAACCCGTGTACAAGGTCAACATCTGTGCAGGGGTAAAGAAAGCTCAGAGTCGGCCCAGCACACCTAATCTCTTGGAAGCGGATTTCACAAGAGATGTAATATGTTCTTTCCAAGACAAATCCCGAGAGAATGAAACCCCAAGCATGTTCAAGGATGATGCAGGACTGAGATGGACATTATTAAACATTAGTGGGTAATCCTGAGGAAGATTTTGTCGGGCTAATAAGTGTAAGAACTGAGTTTTTGATGCATTAAAAATAACAAGATTATTTTTACCCCAATCAGAGATATTAGCCAAGTCAGACAGAATATAAGAGGGAAGTGGAGGAGCGATTGGATAAATATGGATTGGAGCAGATGGGGGACGTGGAAGGTGTGTGCAAGATATTCACAGAAGAAATCTGTGCAGCATGTGAGGTGGTGTGTGGGGTGAAGAGAAGATGAAAGGGGGTGCAGGGAACAGCATGGTGGAATGAAGAGGTGAGAGAGGCAGTGGCACAAAAGAAGAAAGCATATAGTGAGTGGATGAGGAACAGGGGCATGGAAGAAGTTGAGAGACAGAAGAGAGAGTTGTATGCAGAGGAAGAGAGAGGTGAAAAGATTAGTATGAGAGAGTAAGAAGAAAGTGGATGAGGAATTTGAAAAGAATTTGAGTGTAAAGTGAAGGGAATGTAAGAAAATGTTCTGGTAAGAGGTGAAGAGAGTTAGACAGGATGCCAAAGAAGTTAGGAGAGTGAAGGACTTGTGGGTGAATGTTTCCTGACTGAGTGCTGATTGTGGAAAAGAATAACACTAATTTCTCTCGTCAAAACAACATTATTGTGAATCGCAGCCAACTCTAGGTGAACGAATACATCTTAATTCATCAACAACTTAATAATAAAACAGCTTCAAATCAGACCTAATTCACAAGAGAATCTGAATGAAGTATATGCAAAATAAATTACTCTTTATACTTTGGAAATAAATACGATGAACGAATATGGATGCTATACTTCATCCACCTTAACTAGGCCTAGAACAGCCATCTCTCCATCCTGAATGCTGAGGAGTAACAAAAGATTAACATTAGAGTACCATGCTAGTAATGAAAAAGTGCTATGGAAAGGATGTAGGATTTGAGCATCGTGTCATTCTGTTGCTGAGATGCAGAGAAAGATTAACAGTAGAGTATTGCACTAGTAATGAAGGAGTGCTGTGGGCAGGATGCAGAGTTGTAGCAGTTTTATTCTAGCAATGAACTAGAACTGAAAGATTATCTAACACTGATAGTAATGATGAAGTACTATGGAAGGGATGCACAGGTACAGTAGGTCATAGTACTGTACTGCGTTTTTCTAGCACTGAACTACCCTACAGTGAAAGATTAACACTACATTATCACACTAGTAATGAAGAAGTGCTATGAAAAGGAAAAGAGGTCATTGTACTGTGTCATTCTTCCCACTGAATTACGAGAAATAAGCTGCAAGAGGACCAAAATATCAGCCAAGGGAAGGTAAACACACTACAGTCACAAAGAAGTGCCATGGAATGAATGCTGAGTACTAACATCATCTTACTTTGCTATGGGAGGTAAGTTGCAAAATGGATGACCATCTGGCCCAAGTTAAGGTGAATGAACTATATGTGTATCATGACATGGTATGCTTTCTACCCTGTGATATAATGCACACATCTTGCAAACTATACATCATACAGATCAAGTACAGTATATTACGGTGTTACAGGCTGCCCTAGTTATAAGTCAAGGGTGATGATGATAAAATAATAATACAGTAATAATAATAATAATAATAATAATAATAATAATAATAATAATAATAATAATAATAATAATAATAGTAGTAGTAGCAGTAATAATAATAATAATTCACCAACCCATCATCTAATCCTTTTCTGTCCCATCAGAAACAGGGAATCAATGTTAGGCTAATCACTCCCAGCATTTAAGGTAAGAGAGACCAGCCTCACTTGCCCCTGTGTGGTAATATGAGAGTATGGTAGTAAACCCGAACCATCCCTCATACAAACTCTTACAGGAACAACCTAGCTGGCATCTAAATCCACTAAACCACCACGCCTATGTTACAGAATATCACAAGATTTTCCATACCACCAATACTGCTGTTGTTTAATGTGGACCTTGTGGTTAACAGGCTTAGGTTGCTCTTCTGCAGTCTACTATCTCCCTACTGGATGACAGGGAAGGAGTTGAGGGACATTTGTTTAAACTGGGGAGCAAAACCACTAGGTGATAATGTTCTTACCTAATTGTACCTTTAAAGGAATGAGTCAAGCTTGTACTGTCCTGTGTATTAAACCATTTTCATCATACATATCCTTAAATTTATGAAACCAAGAGACGGCATCCCTCTCCAGCACTGCATTATACAAAAATAAATTCTATACAGTTTATAAAGATAGATAAATAGACACACAGATAGACAGATATGGTCACAACTTGGTATATGCTAATTTAGTATGTGAAAAATCGACAGAACAATGGAGTAGAAATTATATCCAGTTTCAATAGCTAAATTTGCTTATTCGCTAATTATGGTGGCAGTGTCTGACAATCCCATGCATACCTGGTGCCTCCCACACAAGCCAACAGTCTAACACTTAAGCCAAAATGATTGCCCTTGGTGTTTACATGCTCTGTGATCGTCTTCCTCTCGTTCCATCTCATGTAAGGCCACAAACAACCATCACTATTACCAGACAACAGTTCCAAGTGCACAGTGAATAGTGCAGTGTGCAATATTAAGTGGAGTGACAACTGTGTGTGAAATACTGAAACCTATAACTTGGAAACCATGTCTGGCAAGGATGCTACCCCTGCTGGAGAATGTGGTGCTACTGAGGGCACCAAGGGCACCCTTAAAGGGGTATTTATTTTTCATTTAATTTTAGGTTATGTCACTCATTACCCCGACGTATTCCCATTGAACCAACGTTAGATCGACACTGATATACGATAAACCAGTAAGCGACAGGTTTGCACTTGATGTAACCCCATCATATACCGTGTTGTGACCGTATATAAATGACTTATAAAATGGACTTACTGGACCAACACACATAATAAGCGCTTCACTGACTATTCCTACACCATACACTTTTCTGTGTGACCCATTTAATGATAGCAGTGGAGAGATATACTTTCATGAGGCAGCACCAACACAACCAGATGGCTCCAATGCCTGCTTAGACGGTACAAATGTCCCTCAACTCCTCCTTACTGTGTGAAAGGAGGATGGTTGACAACAGAAAGGCAATTTATCGTCTGAATGGAGGATGGTTGACAACAGATAGGAAATTTCAGCCTGCAGTCCACTGGGTTCATGTTCAGATGAGCCTGTGACCACAAAAATAAAGAGAATAACATAAAAAGAACATTACCCAGACAAAAGATGTAAACAAATGAACTTTACACTAGGATATCCTGTTCTAACACCAACACACACACACACAGTAAGTACATCACAGCTTACTCATACACAGCCTGGCCTATTTATAATATTCCACGTCCGCTGGGTGACTTCTTGTGTGTTGAGGGGACGGCTCGGTGTTGTATCTGCCCTGCATCATTCAATCACTGCTATAATGCCCCAGTTACACTCCACCAGGCAATTTCTCGTGTGTTGTAGGGGACAGTTCGTCAAAGTTACCAGCATCTATCCTGCATCATTAACTTATTTCCTACTCCAAATACCACAGCCACACCCAAACTAGCCAACTAAGCTGTTCCTGCAGCACAAAAGATACTGCTGTTAATTTCTAGTACAGCACTGTTTATGGACCAACTCTCTATATCAAATCATCATCTGGACTGCCTTCCAACACTAGGGCAGGGTGAGGAGTAGCAATGTCCAGACAGCCCAAGTTTGCCTAATTCAATGGGCCACGCTTCAGTTCGCTCATTATTCAAACCCCCGGAATCCTGGCTCTATCTGATACAAACACCACAGACAAATTCAGTACCCTAGATACCATTATAATATTCCAAACAGCTTATCTCAACACTGACAACCCTAATTCAACCCCTCCCCCATACAGAACAAATCCTGGCTGTGCTCGTTTCGTTCATTTCGTTTTTGAAGGCTGCAAAATGCTTGCATGCGTCGGCCTTTTTGGATTGGAGCGTGTAGCATTTTATGACCGGATGCCCTTCCTGATGTCTACCAATGACCCTTGGGTGGATTCGATTCTCCGACCCTACGGCCAGAGCGGAGCGCTCTAACCCTGCTCTACCATGCCATTTTATTCATCTTTATTGGAGGCATTAACTGTTAACTCCTTTGGGATAATGCTCAGATATGCCACACCCATTATGCCCTCTTGGAAGTGTAGGGGGCCAAGGCTAGGCTGCCAAAGTTCAGATCATTTTAGGGTAGGAGGCCAATCTATGTCCCTTCTAGCACTTTACATGACAGATAAACCTCCAGTCACCTCTAGGACACAAACCACAGCATCTAGGCTACAGTACATTCCAGCTCATTAACTCTACCAACTAAATCACTATATGGTAATCTACTGGAATGTTTGTTCTGCATATCTGTACACTATATTATTTTTATATGTACAGCACATTTTTATATGAGAAGACTAAATTGCAAGACATGTGATATATAAGAAGTATACCTCACTGGGAAAAGGGAAAAGAGGAATACCAGACTTTATCATATTACAGAACTTCAAGATGTATGCAAACACTTGGTATTCCACTTTTCTCTCTTCCTAGCATGCTGTACTTCAATTTAATGTTCTGTTACTCAACACTGTTCACAATTGATGCTTCTACTGCATAAACCCCTTCAATATTGTTACAACATTTAATCTTGCCAAGCACTGAAGGAGTTTATCATAACAGAGATGTGCTAATGTTATTCTATATACTGCACTTGGAATCCACACATAAGGAGCCTGTGCATATGGAGGGGTCACTGCATACAATATTTACTGGTTGAATTAAACTCTTAAAATACAGCACAACTCTTTGCCAAACTTCCTCAACTCACTACCTGGTTCAACACAACGTACTAAGCCTGTGATGGGAGGGAATACAGACTGTGCTAAGAGTGGAGTCAGTTATATGTACAAAAGTTATTATTGTCACTTGAGGACAACAGTTGACCGACTACACTCAAATTTTTTTTCATCGAGGCAGAGATGCACTTGACAGGTTGATGAGGATTGGCTGAAAGCAAAATGTCCGAACAGCATTGTTGTACTTCAAATAATTACCGGTAATGTGAATCAAAACCTAGTCATCTGAAATACAACAACATTATTCAGACAGGAAGCATTTGGCCAATCATCACCAACCTGTCAGGTGCATCGTCGCCTCGGTAAAAAAAAATCTGAGTATAGTGCACTGCGTCTCCTTCACATCTATGGCATGTTCATTATATATATACTAATGAAAGGCTGCAATAACGTCATACTGTAAGGCACCTTCATCTGTATGGGACTGGAACCTATCTCACCACTGCAGGCCTAAAAGATGTGTGCCCATCACCTAATCATGACATTCTTCCTTCCACTGCCACACACCTCAACCTCCTGCAGTGTGGGTGGTAGTGAATTTAAGCTCCTTCAGTCACGATGGTTGACAAGTAGAGAACGATGAAGTTATTACAACCTATCGTTAGTATTGACACAACCTGCCAAATCACCGACACTGCAAGAGCTTAAATTAACTCTACCAATTTTAACTTGGCCCAGATTTTTGTCCTTTTGCAGCTTATTTCATGTAGTTCAGTGGCAGAAAAGATAATATTAAGGCTCTACATCCTTTCCATGGCACTCCTTCATGACTAGCACCATATTCAGATTTTAATTTAATGCTGCAACTCGGCATTCAAGATGGCAAGGGTATAATATTAGGCCAAGTCAGAGTAAAAATGGTATATCACCTACACTACAAGAGGTCAGTGTGTGTAGATTTGAAGAGAAAAACATCACAAATTACAACCACATATCTATTAGACCTGCAGTGGTGAGGCAGGTTCCAGCCACACACAGATGCAGGTGCTTTACTGTATATTATTCTATGTCCGTCACTTTCCTACCTAAATACAGTGGGGGAAGAAAGTTCACCGAGAATTCCACAGCATCCTCTAAGTACAGGACTGGACAAAAGTTTGCCTACTGTTCCACTATTACTACTTCACATTTAGGGCATGTTTATCTCTTTTCCTACATACAGTCTGGCACAAGAGTCTGCCTAGAATTCCACTGCATCTTCAATTCACAGTCAGAGTTAAAAGTTGGCCTACTGCATCAACTTTATAATTAAGCATGTCTGTCACTTTCCCCTCTGATGTCTCATATCAAAGAGAATCATATTAGCCAGCAGATGAAAGTGACAAGAGGTGAAATATTAGCAACATACCAAGCCTCTCTCAGCAACTCTAACCGCCCTGAGCCAAAATTCATCATCGTTATCATCTCAACCCATTTTTCCCACCCCAGGATGAGTAAAGATAAAAGAAAATAAATACAGTAAATAAATAAATAAGGTAATTATAAGGACTGTGTTAGGATGTAGACCTGTTGGGGAGAAAAAAATGGGAGGGAGGGATTTATTCGAAGTAACTGTGCATAGTGCTGTGGATCTGATGTGTGTGTGTGTCATGCCTCTGTGTCATGTTTGTGTGTGTCATGCCTCCTTGTCTCATGTTTCTGTGTATGCTAAACAAAGAATATCCTAGAATTACTTATACACAGACGGTTGGACATTCGGCTCATACAGGTGAAAGGGTTACGCCATTATAGAGGTCTACACATCATCAAAGAGCCCCTTATCAGGCCTGTGGGTGCGGGAGCGGGAGTACTGGGCCAATCCACTGCCTCCAAGACTGAACCCGCCAGTCCTGCCCCCTGCTTCCACATCCCCACCCTCCCCGACCCCACCCAGGGACGAGGTGGTGGTGGTATGGGAGGAGTAGTCAGCCAAGCCCTCACAGCCTCCCAGCAACTCCAACTGGGCGGATTCTGATGAGTCCTCTCGCTTCAAGGGTCGAACAAGGTCTTCTGCACGCTGACGAGCTGACCTGTAATGACACACACTACTCAAAATTCAAGCCTGTAAAATCCTGACCCCAAACAACAACACAGAACTCTTACAACAACTATATCCATCCATCCATCATCCAATCCTATGCCGCCCCATGAGAAGCGTAGGAACCCTGGGCTATGCATGTTGGTCCTGATATTTAAGATGAGAGTGACCAGCCTCACATATCCCTGAGTGGCATTACATGAGCAATAAACCCCAACCACCCCTTGGATATAAACCTACTCAGGATCAATCCTATTGGTGCACCTTAATTACCCACTAAACCAACAGGCACCATAATTTGGTTATATGATTACCACCCAGCATAGTAAATGGTTTCCTGGTGTACAGGAAACCATTTGGCTTGTCACTCAGTGTAGAGTCACCCATAGGCAGAAAGAGCGGAAAGAAAGCCGGAAGAGGGAGTGTAATGTCACCCGTACGCAGAAGAAAGAGGAAAGAATGAAGGAAAGAACGACAGAAGAGGAAGGAATGAAGAGAGGAGAGGGCAGATACGCAAAAGCAGCACTACATCGAGTGAGTGGATGGCAAGCGCCCTCTCCTACATAAAATAATAATAATAATCCATCCATCCATCATCCAATCCTATGTCACCCCACAGAGAGGCGTAGGAGCCCAGGGTTAGGCAAGCTGGTCCTGACATTTAAGATGAGAGAGACCAGCCTCACTCATCCCTGATTGGCATTACATGAACAATAAACCCCAACCACCCCTTGGATATATATCTTCACCGGCTCAATCCGACTGGAGCACCTTAATTACCCACTAAACCACCAGGCGCCAAAATTTGGTTATATGGTTACCATCCAGCGCAGTAAATGGTTTCCTGGTGTAAAGGAAACCATTTGGCTTGTCACTCAGTGTAGAGTCACCCATAGGCAGAAGGAAGAGGAAAGAATGAAGGAAAGAAAGACAGAAAAGGGAGTGTAAAGTCACCCGTAGGCAGAAGGACAAGGAAAGAATGAAGGAAAGAAAGACATGAGGACTGAAGGAAATAAGGATGGAGGAGAGGAAAGGGCAGACACCCGAGAGCAGCACTACATCGAGTGAGTGGATGGTGAGTGCCCCCACCTACCACAAAATAATAAAAACACACCTTTGAACACAAACAAAGGCTCATGACTATACATATAAAAGTTAATGAGTGTGTATTACCTGTACATGCTGGCTGATGACTCTCCGCCCCCAAACCTCTGAGTGAAGTCCTTGCGCCGCGCAGCATTGTCCTCTAGCCTCTGCCGACGACGTGACTCTATGGACATAACAAATAGAAAGTTAAGGATTTCTTCATCAATATCATCTGTTATCATCACTACCTTATCATCCTTATCATCATCATATCATCCTCATCACCATCATCATAATTATCATCCTGCACCCCTTTTTAACGTGGCAGCGTTTGGACTGGCTTTATCAGACAAGTACAGTAGGCGTGGAAAGTACTGACGCTTTTTTGCCGACATCATTCTTTTTCGCGTTAAGTGAAGTAGGGTCAATACTACCCTCCCCTGTGATGCGAAATGAGCTGACGCTTTTTCAACGGGAGCTGGCAACCCTGCATGATAAGTTTGGCACCACAGAAGCAGGCTCAGTAATGTTTGGGCAGCCACAGGAGGAGGATTGTCTGTGTGTGTGATGCACCACGAGGGCATGTTTTGACTCAAATAACACAGTTATTTGGTTACCTACCACATTCTCATCAAGCCTAAAGTAACCACAAGCAAGGACAAACGTGTGGAAGTGATTACTTTATACAAAGCTGGCCACAAACTCCAATTTATTGCAAATCAGATGGTGTTAGACTGAGGACAGTGCAGAGACTGGTGAAGCAGTTCAAGGACAGTGGGGAGGCCATTCCTCCCACTCCACTTCCCAAGCCTGGGAGACCTCGTAAGACAACCTTCAGGACCCGTCAGCTGATCTCAAGGCAAGTTAGCAAGGATCCAAGGCTAGCAGCACGGGATTTAAAAGAAAAGAACCCACAGTTGCTGGCAGATGTGTCTGTCAGAAGTGTGCGGCAACTGTTGCATGACGATCTGGGCTACAGGAGTTTTTGTGCTCGTAAAAACACACTGCTAACTGCACTTCAGAAGAAAAAGAGAGTAAGTTTTTGTAAGAAATATCTTGCCTGGAGTGAGGAGCAATGGAAAACTGTGCTTTGGAGTGATGAGTCAACATTTACTGTCACTGGTACCCCTTCATCACGAGTGTACCGCAAACCAGGCAGTGACCCCCTGGATCCTAAGTACACTTCCAAGTTTGTTAAATACCCAGCCTCACTCATGGCTTGGGGCTGCTTTACATATTATGGTGTTGGTAGGTTGGTAATTCTACCTGCAAATGAAAAAGTGAACCAGAACAATTATTTGGAGCTCTTATGTGATGTTTTAAGTGACTCTTTTGATAAAACCAAGGCAAGAGTATTTATGCAAGATTCTGCCCCTGCACATGTTGCAAAGTCAGTGAAACAGTGGCTAACAGACTGTGAGGTTCCCTTTATTCGAGATTGGCCCAGAAACAGCCCAGATATCAATCCCATTGAGAATTTATGGGCGCACATGAAGCGGCAGCTGCGTAGTATGGACACATCATCTTTGCCTAAACTTGAGGCTGCAGCTATGGAGCAGTTTTAGTCCGTCTGTTCTGCAAAACTACGCCATCAGTCTCCCCAGACGCCTTAAGAAGATAATAAAGGTGAAGGGGAATGCCAGTAAATACTAAATTCAATGGTGAGTGTTAATTTATTTGTTTCTCCTTGCTAACCACAAGAATGTTTTCTTTTTTTAAGATGGAGTCAACACTTTCCGCGCCTACTGTATATCTGAAGTTACACAATGTGGTGAAATGTTTTTGGCCTATCTGATGGAGCCAAGATTCTGTGGGCTTGAATGATGAGTGAATCAAAGTGTTACACATTGAACTAGGCAAACTTTGGCTGTCTGGACGATGCTACTCCTCACCCTGCCCTGGGATGAGAAAGGAGGTCTGGATGATGATGATGATGATGATGATGATGATGATGATGATGATGATGA
>JAGKTI010004159.1:0-52218 GCA_018397915.1 Birgus latro
TATATATATATAAAAGTCTGTATATACTAAATATACAAGTCACCTAAGGCGTGGTTAATTGGTTCTGGACTTTGCCCGTACCATAGAAAACCATGCCATACAAATAACTAAACCTATGGGAAAATGGAATATGGTTCTGGACATTTGCCCAAAGTCCCCTTTTTCACCCCACTTTTCCCCATTTTTCCCCACTTTACACATGCACACAATCAAGCAGTCATAATGCATTACATGTAACACAGGCACAAAAAAATGGGAGGGTGATCAGATAACAAGTGGTCTGGTTACACTCTGAGCAGAGTTTGAACAGCAGGCGAGGGCTGAGGTTCGCTCTCCGGCCGCCAGGGGAATTTGCCTGCGCATTTCAAACCTTGCCACGCCCGCGCCATAGGTTCAATTTATGCATGTGGTTCGTTTTTTGGGGTCTGGCACCTTGCTGTGTGGCATAGAAGCACGTGCCATAGGCGACTTGACTGTATATGGTATACTGTATATACTTGCACAGGCTAACTGAAATGGTACTTAAACTCAAAGCACAATACAGGACAGTGGAATCTACAGCATTCTCAATAAGCTCTTAGAAATTCAACTGCAGGTACCCCTAGACTTAGCAAGTTTAGATACATGGCTAAACCAATAATATGATGTATGCAAATCTGATTCAGTATTTAAGATCACTTAATATTTTGTAAATTTCATTGAATGTGTTGACTGTTAAATATTTTATATCTTTGTCCAACAGCAAATATTGCCGCCAGACCACACTTTTTACTAAGCATCAGAGCTTTGCCCCAAGAATGCTGAGTGGACACCAGCGTCAGGTTGTCTCATAGCTACAGTACAGTTCACTTGGAGAATTGTGCAGGGTGCCACTTTTTAAGGCCTCTTACAACTGTAAATACCGGTGGCAAGCAGCAAAGGAACAGATAATTTGTAAGTATAATAGCAGTTTTTTATGGTAATATAGACCATCCTCTGCAGAATACATGTAGTTAACAGTGTTTTTTCCTAGTTAACACCATTAAGGATTCCTTTTTTCTGCCAGCACTGGAAACATTTATTCCATTGGTACTCTGGTTTCGTTTTGTTTTGTTTCGTTTTTGAAGGCTGCAACATGCTTGCATGCGTTGGCCTTTTTGGATTGGAGCGTGTAGCATTTTATGACCGGATGCCCTTCCTGATGTCTACCAATGACCCTTGGGTGGATTCGATCCTCCGACCCTACGGCCAGAGCGGAGCTCTCTAACCCACTGAGCCACGGCTACTCTGGTGTAAAATAAAAGAGTACAAACTCTCAGATCTGTACAGAAAATGGAAAAATAAGAAATGTAAGATCATATTGATAATGGGAAAATTATGAAATAAATAGCCAACACCACCATTAACAACAACAGCAATGAGTACTTTTTAATTAGTAATTTATTATCCAAACTTACATGTGTCCATACACAAAATAAACCATCAAATATGCATTGATTGTGTGAAGACATGTGATAACCAGCACTCCCTATGGTCTAAAAAAAAAAAAGAATCGTAGAGTGTGAAGCTTTTTGGAAACTGGCTTTTCAAATTTCCAAGTTTGTATTAAACTGGTTGAGAAGTGTAAGACAGATGGATTGATAATATTCCAGACACCAGCCTCCACTCTGTTAAAGTGCTGATATTTGGGCGGGGGGGATTGTATTAATTTCCAAGTGTATATCTTGTAGGAAAGGAGGAGGAAGAAACTTGTAACACTGCATTACTGCTAGGACTCGGCTGTATAGAAACTTAACTCTTTTAATCCAGTGATGTACAGTATTTGAATATGTTCTTACCGCTACCAAATGATTTTCTTGTTGTATTGCAGGGGTTATAAATACTCTTCATTAATCTTGAACAAAATCACCTGGTAGTGGTCTGAGTAAAATGGGAACTACATCAATGGAATGTAGGTGTTAAGGAGCAAAGTGTGCTATTTGCTCCTTGTAGGATTTTAATTTGTTATGTGTAGTGTGAATTATAAGTACAGTACTGTAGTTAGCCTAGATATACTTTTAACATTCAGGAATTAATTGACATGATAGAAATGAGCACATGGTGGGGTATTCATGCCTATGATAACTTACAGAGATTATGCTCTCTCTCTTTCTCTCTCTCTCTCATTTTCACAGGAATGAGTTGCTTGCAATTTCTCACCTTGTGTTATTTTCTCATATGTAAGCTACAATACCTTTGTGTGTATGTGTGTGTGTGTGGTTGTATTATACAGGATTTCAACTAAGCTCTTGTTGTCTGTCTCCATGTCTACTTTTATCCAGTCTATTTTTGAACACACAGATGTTCATTGTTAGCCTCACCTCCCCATCCAAACTGTTCAGAATAACAGCACTTCTCTTTGAGGAAGAGATTTTTTTTTTTCCCCCCCTATGTTTTCTTGTTCTTCTGTCATCTTTCACAGAAGAGTCTCTCTATGCTTTTCATGTTCCTCCAACTTCTGTAAGCATTGTAATCATATCTGCTCACACTCTCCTTACACTTAAGGTTGGTAACTTTAGCTTCAGCATCATGTATTACAGTTCTTTGAAGCTTAGATTCATCCTTATGGCTATCCTCTGTAACTTCTCCAATTTGATGTCTCCTTAAAAACAGTGATCATACCATTGCAGCATATTCTAATCAGGTCATATGGACACTTTAATCTTCAGCATCTCCCCATCCATATAATAAAAAGCCACTAATGTTGACAGTTAGTCCTTGTGCCCCTCCAATAGGTAATTCTTTTGATTTGCATTTCCAGTGATAGGCTGCTCTGTATGGTCATTCTATAGGTTTGTCTCTTATTTTGCAGTACCCTTTGAGATTTTCAGCCCTCCGCCAATTGTGCCTGTGCCAGATTCAGCCGGGTGCACATAGAGCACGCTGTCACACAGCTATATTTGTAATTAATCGGCCACTGTACACTAACTTTTTATGGTAGACTAATGAATATGGTATTGTTTTAAAGCTGAGTAGTTGCTCTTCATCGCAGTATGATTGAAAAAGGTAAATACGATAGCTAAAAGGCCAATAGGATGAGTAGAAGTTAGCCAAAAAGGAAAAATCACACACCCTTCTGTAGAAAAATATTTGTAAAAAAAAAATGTTAGAGGTACGTAACGTTTGATAGCACCATGTGAATCTACAGGAAATTCCCCTTCTATTGATATACAGTATAGGTTATGGCAATTTATTTTAATTTTCACAGAGAAAAGTAAGCTCTTGCTGTCATGGTGGCAAATATCCAAGCTGGTAATACCAGTATTATTCATGGTCAAAACCTATTTATTATGCATATCTAGCTGATGTACTCGTCACTGTAAAACCAGAGTTGGAAAAGGATAAACAGGATAGTGTATGTGGAACAAGGCCAGATAGATGGAAAACATGCAAAAAAATATGTTGCTTTGTATGACTCGAATTTGAGTCATCAGAATCTCAACGGTTGGATTTATTATGACCCGAAAATGCGATCGAAATCTCAAAGGGTTAATTCATTTGCTTCCCATTTGCTACTTGTTGCCCGGTCTTATGTTAAGTACTTCTGTTTCTTAGACATGGTATTTTATGTGCTGTAATTCATTTTCCAAGTTTTACTCCAGTTATACAGTTTATCCAAATCATCTTGCAGCTCTCATCATCCTGGATACATTTAAGATTTTGCATCATCTGCAAACATAACTACTCAGTCCTCCTGACACACTGGCAGATTTAGGGGGGGGGGGCCACTAGGTCAATGGCCCCCCCAGGAGGTGTGTTGGCGCCCCTCTCAGAAGAAGTGTCGGGCACCTCACCCTCACCCAGACATATAGATGCTGCACACAAAAAGTATCTTTTAATACATGTGTTTGTGTGGGTGTGGAAATGGGGACGTTAGTGAACGTTTTCCTACTGAAAACATTCACTGTATGTTTAGCCTAACCTTCCAAAAGTTATAAGAATGAGATATATACATAACAAGTAGTGAAAATTTAAATAAGATGGCTACTAGTGGGCACCCCGTTCTTGCTTGGCCCCCCCCAGAATAGCTGTCTGTGGTGCCCCTTTCTTGCTTGGCCCTCCCAGAATAGCTATCTAGAGCCTCCTATGTCCTGAAATGTCATTTACAAGTATCAGAGATATAATTGGGGTCAACACCGAGCCTTGAGCCACTCCACTATTCACACTCCTCCATTGACAATAGTTGTCCCACATGGCTGTCTCATCTGCCTTTCCACAAAATAGTTCTCCATCCATTAAAAAAAAAAAAAAAAAAAAGTGGTCCCCTGAACTTGCTTCTGTTCTGGCTCAATTATTCAGACTGTGCATACATACTTCTTCATTCCCTGATTCTTGGAAAGAAGCCAATATCCACTCATTTCTGAAGAAAGGAAGTTCCTCTGACCCCTCTGATTACAGACCAGTAGCTATCACGTCTTCTCTTGGTAAAGTACAGTATTTGAGATTGTAATTAATGAGCATGCAGTTAAACATCTTGAATCCAACACCTTAATTAGTGATAGACAGTATGGTTTTCACCATGAAATATCCACTGTTGATATATTCAGTCTCCTTACTCATACCATCCATCAGTCAGTTGACCAGCATGGAGATACTCATGCAGTATCCCTTGATATTTCTAAAGCTTTTGACTGTGTGGCACCATTCCCTGCTATCCAGACTCTCTTGCTATGGCCTAACATCTTTTGTTTTTCTGATGTCCTCATATCTCAACAGTAGAAAGATAAGAGTTTAAGTAGATGATGTATATTCCAATTTCCACTCGATTAACTCCGGTGTGCCACAAGGATCTGCTCTGGCTGCAACCCTATTCCTAATTCATATTGATGATCTCTTATCTGTCACCCATAATCCCATCAGTTCATGTGCAGATGACTCAATGCTTCAAAGTTCATTCACACTTAAACTCCCATTCACAAAGTTCAATAACTCTAACTCACAACTTAGTACAGCAGTCTCCATAAATCAAGACTTATCTAAGATCATTTAACGGGGACAAAATAACATTGTCTCATTTAATGCAAGTAAAACCAAATATATACAATTTACTAATAGACAGATATTGCCTGATTTCTATATGACCTTCAGTGCTACCAATATTCCTATCTCTGAAAGTATTGAAATTCTCGGTGTTTCACTTAACAATTCCCTTAGCTGGACCTCTCATGTTAGATCGTTTGCTAAAACCCCTTCAGAGAAACTTGGATTTTTGTACAGAGTCTGTAACTTCTTCACTGACAAGCGACTAGCTATAATTTATGAGTGATGTGCACTCTCGGCTAGAATATTGCTCACCCTTGTGGAATGGATGTGGAAAGGTAGCACTAAAACAACTAGACAGATTTCAGAACAAGGCTGTTAGAATTATTAATAACCCAACATTTACAAATGAACTATCTCCCCATCAAGTAAGAAGGAATGTTGCCTCTCTTGCATTGTTTTATACTTTTATGGCAAATGCTCAGACAGAGTTGCATCTATTGTGCCACCTCTCCATGCCTTCCCCCGTGCTACACGGGCATGTGCTATCACTCATGACTGGACTGCCACACTGCCATATTGCAGAACTTCTGCCTATCAAAATTCTCTTTTTCCCTGAACTGCATCTCTTTGGAACTCGCTTCCCCAAAGTGATTTTCCCCCAAACTTCAACCTGCAGCTGTTCATGTCCAACTGTTACAGATTTTTTATGAATGGAGGACACCTGTAATTTGGTGAATGGATTATTTTTCTTATTCCTTTGTTTTTCCTTCCTCTGTTCTGTTATTAAAAAATAAAAAAGATTTAGGCGCTCCAGTAAGATTGAACTGGTGCAGGTTACATCCATGGGGTGGTTGGGGTTTGTTGCTCACGTAATGCCACTCGGGGATGAGTAAGGCTGGTCACTATCTATAGCCAGACGCCTTAATCCCGAACGGGGTGGCCACAAACAAATCGCCTCCATGTCACTCTGTCCCCTGCCATTTCACTACCACGCTCCCAACTCACACCCCCCTCTCTCATATACGTCTCCGCTCCATCCCTCCATCTCATCCTCGGCCTCCCCCTCCCTCTCGCCCCCTCCACCTCACTCACATACACTCATCTTAAATGTCAGGACCAACTTGCCCAGCCCCGGGCTCCTACGCTTTTCATGGGGCAACGTAGGATTGGATGATGGATGGATGGAATAAAAAAGATCCAATTCACCCCTCCAGCAATTTTCAGTTTCCATAAAAAACTGTTGTATTCAGCTTTGACATAAAAATCTTTTGTGTGGCACCCTATTGAACACTTTTCTCAGATCCAGGTAGACACAGTCTTCCCAGCCCACCCTTTCTTGTACCGTATAATGTCCACCACGCTTCCGTAGAAACTCAGTTGGAGGTGGGGCTGGAGTTAGCTCGGTTGCTAGGATGAGAAGTGGTTGGAAGAAGTTCAGGGAGCTGTTGCCTCTCCTGACATTGAGAGGACTCTCCTTACGTGCTAAGGGGTCTTTGTATGCAGCATGTGTTAGGAGTGTGATGCTGTTTGGTAGTGAGACATGGGCAGTAAAGGAAGAGGATATTCGCAGGTTTAAACGTACAGAAATGACAATGATTAGGTGGATGTGCAGTGCGTCCCTGCATGCAAGGCCTGGGGGGGCTGGGTTTACGATGGAAGAGTTGAGAGGTAGGATGGGACTGGAGTGTATTGGTGTTGTGATGAGGAGAGGTAGGCTGAGGTGGTTTGGACATGTGGAGAGGATGGGGGATGATAATTGGGTACAGAGGGTGAGAGGTGTTAATATTGGGGGAGGGGTAGACCGAGTTAGACATGGGACGATGTCATTAAGTGTGACTTAAGGGTTAAGGGACTGAACAGGGAGGCTGCCAGGGATCGAGCAGCGTGGAGAGCCGCCATTAGGTGACCAAGGCCGACGCATGCAAGCATGTTGGAGCCTTCAAAAACGAAACGAAACATGATCTCTTCCAGAATCAAAACTGTTTAGATGTTATTACCTCATAATGAAGCACTGCAAAGCACATGCCAGACTTAGACATAACATCTACAACATAAGGTACCTGTGGGACAACCCTATGGGGCAGTTGCTTGTTTGCAGTCGAAAAGTCTGCTCAGCTAGACAGACCAGGGTGAAACAGTAACATCAACAACCTAATTTTCTTCGAGATAGCAGATTTGTCTTTTTCCGTTTTTTTTTCTTTCTTTCTTTTTCCTCACACAGTTTGCAAGCAATGCTGGTGAAGGATACTGGTTTATGTTTAAGCGGGTCTTCTTTATTTCATCCTCTGTAAATTGGCCTTGTACAGTATTCAGTCTTTCCAGTCTGTTGGCAGTTCTTCTTTTTACACTGAGCATTTAATATCATGGATTAGTTGTGTCAGTTGATCTGGACATTCTTTCAGGATCTATCCACCCTCCTCAGTCTGGTTCCATTGCCTTTCTCTGATCTAAATCCATCATCAGGGTAACATCTTGCATCTCTCAGGTACTGTCATGGTGAGTTGTTGCATCCTCACTTCTTCATCAGGTTCCATAAATTCGTCTTCCATTACAGATACTGATTATAACGTTTTAATAATTATTTTCCTCATTTCCCCATGTTTTTTAAATATTACATCTCCATCTCTCAGTCCATTATGCTATTCCATACTTTCATACTGTCATTAACATACCTTTAAAACAATCTTGGTTCTGTTCTGTTTTTGCTCATTATATCCATATATTTCATTTTTTCCTCTCTTCATATCCTTAGATATTGTAGTCCTTTCTTACCTCCTTATATTCATTCCATGCTCTTTCACTATATCTTTTTCATACTTTATTCCTTGCTTTGTTTATTTGTTTCAAATGTTTTCACACACCTTTTGTTAACCCTTTGACTACACCTGTTGTTAACCTTTTGACTACAGGGCTTTGAAAGATGTGGGCACATCTGTTATATGGATAGTCTGCTTACTAAAAGTTTTAGAAGTACAGTACTTGTACTCCACCTGTAACCTTTATTGCCTTTGCCAACTTATACCTTTCCTTCCTGCTGAAAGTTTGCTCGCATTCAGCCTGTCCCAAAGAAGGGTGACTATTCCCAGCCCTCCAACTATCGCCCAGTGCTTTAACATCCTTTATTTCAAAAGTTTTTGAGTCTATTCTTAAAAAAAGAAAAAAAAAATAAGCACCTTTCCTACCACAACCTCCTTTCAGATCGTCAATACAGTTTCCGCCAAGGATGCTTCGCTGGAGATCTTTTCACCTTCCTTTCAGACTCCTGGTCATCCTCCATCTGTGACTTTTGCAAAAAGTTTGCCAATTCACTTGACATATCAAAGGCTTTTGATTGAGTCTGGCATAAATCTTTAATTTCCAAACTGCCCTTTTACGGTTTCTGTCGTTCAATCTGCACCGTCATCTCTAGCTTCCATTCTGGCCATTCTGTAGCTGCTGTTGTAGATGGCCCCTATTCTTCCCCTAGGGCTGTCAATAGCGATGTTCCTCAGGGCTCTGTCTATCACCAACTCTCTTTCTTTTATTCATCAATAACCTTCTGAGCTATACATCAACCCTATCCATTCATACACTGATGACTCCACCCTTCACCTTTGTGTTAGCTTCCTGCAGCATCCATCTCAGCAGTTACTTCAACAGACAAGGGATGAGGCTATGGCATACTGAATGTCAGACTTGGCTCTTTCTCTGATTGAGATAAAAGTAACCTTGTTGTTTTTAATGCATCAAACACTCATTTACATCTTTCAACCCGACAAAAATCTACCACAGGAGTATCTTCTAATTTTTGATAATATCCAACTCAATCCTGCATCATTTTTAAACCTACTTGGAGTTTCATTCTTGTGGGATTTATCTGGGAAAGATCATATTACCTCTCTTGTAAAATCTACTTTCAAGAGATTAGGTGTGCCAAGCTGACTCCATGACTTTATTACCCCTGCGCAGTTGTTGACTTTATACATGGGTTTTAATTCGCCCTTGTGTAGAGTACAACTCTCTTGTGTGGGAAGGGTCCTCCCCTTCTACTGGTTCCCTTAAATCTCTTTCTTTTCACTGCACTGTTGCCCCTTTATCTCTTTTCTCTCACTACTTCAATGGTCACTGCTCCTCTGAACTGTCTCCTTACATCCCTCCACCACCATGGCAGGCACATAGCACCTGTCTAGCAACAAACTCTTATCCCTCTTCTGTCCATCTCTCTAATGCAAGAGTTAACTGTTATTCCCAGTCCTTCATGTTCACGACAGGTCAACTCTCAAACTCTCTCCGTCTGTCTGTATTTTCCACTGCCTATGATCTCCAGTCTTTCAGCTGCAGTGTGTCCAGACATCTCAAAATGAACTGATCTTGAATTTGGCTCTCTTTTATCTTGTTTTTGTTTTTTCTTGGAGGGAACAATTTGTGGCCTTTGGTTCCTTCTTTCTAACATTAAAGAAGAAATGTGTGTGTGTGTGTGTGTGTGTGTGTGTGTGTGTGTGTGTGTGTGTATTTACCTATTTGTAGTATACAGGAATTGAGCTAAGCTCGTGTTGTCCTGTCTCTATATCTACATTCATCTAATCTAGTTTTAAATACATGGATGTTTTTCACCTGCACCACCTCTTTGTCTAAGTCATTCCAAATACTTATGCTTCTGTTCGGGAAACTGAACCTTTTGAGATCATTAAGACATCTACTTTTCCTCAACTTGAAGCCATGACCTCTTGTTCGTCCATCATCCAACACAAAAAGATCCTCTCTATCCACCCTTTCCAATTCTCTTACATTTCTAAATATCGTGATCAAGTCACCTCTTTCCCTTCTCTCATGTAGTGTTGGTAACTTCACTTTTTCCAGTCTCTCCTCGTAGGTGAGTTCCCTTAAACGTTTAGTGGTATCATCCTCATTGCCATCCGTTGAACCCTCTCTAGTTTATCAATATGCTTCTTCAAATGAGGTGACCATACCACAGCCACATACTCTAGTCTTGGTCTTATCATGGTCACTATCAACTCCCTCAATATTTCCTCATCCATATAATTAAAAGCCACTCTCATGTTAGTCAATAATCTATAAGTACCCCCAATGATTTGTTTATATTCTTTTCTGGTGACAAGTCATTCCAAATAATCACTCCCAAGTCTTTCTCATCTTTTCTTGTACTAATTATCTCATTGCCCATTTCATATGTCCAGTATGGTCTTCTTATCTAATACATGACACTTCTTGGCATTAAGGTCCATTTTCCAAGTCTGGCTCCAGCTGTGGAGTTTGTCCAAGTCCTCTTGCAGTTCTTTACAACTATCAATACATTTAATATGTTTCATAATTTTAGCATCATCTGCAAACATACTCATGTAACTATTCAAACCCTCTGGCAAATCATTTACATATATCAGAAACATTATTGGGGCCAGGACAGAGCCCTGGGGTACTCCACTAGTTACATTTCTCCATTGTGAAACCTTGTCTCTTATTACTGTTCTCATCTGCCTTCCTATCAAATAATCTCCTATCCACTTTAATAGTTTCTTTCCCATGCACCCCTCCAAAGGTCCTCAGCTTCCACAATAGTCTCCTATAGGGCACCCTGTCAAATGCTTTCTTAAGATCCAGATAGACACAGTCCGCCCATCCCTCTCTCTCCTGTACGACATCTATTACGCTACTGTAGAAACTTAATAAGTTAGTAACACACGATCTTCTTTCCCTAAAACCAAACTGTCTTGGTGTTATCACTTCATTTTCTTCTAAATACTTTACCCATCTTTTTCTAATAATTTTCTCACAGATTTAACAAACAATACTAATAAGTGACACAGGTCTATAATTAAGTGGATCCTCCCTATCTCCTCCCTTGAAGATTGGCACAATACTTGCTCTTTTTCCAATCTTTAGATAACTGTCCATTTTCAAGTGAGGTCTTGATGATGACATGGCCACACTACTGGTCAGCACATTCCTTCAGGATCCATCCAGCCACACCATCTGGTCCCATTGCTTTTCTCACATCCAAATCCTTCATCAGCTGTAGCACCTCATTCATGTCAACTGTAATTTCGGCCATTCCCTTCAGCCTGGGTTCCATTTCAGGCTCCCTAAATTCGTCTTCCAATACATAAACTGACTGCAGCTTGTTGTTCATTATTTCACACAAGTCTTCCTCTCTTTCGTATGTTTCCTCTCCATCCCTCAGTTGTATTATACTGTCCTTAACTTTCATTTTGCCATTTACAAACCTATAAAATAGTTTCGGCTCTTTTTTTACAGTTAGATACAATATCTTTTTCGTATTTCCTTTCCTCTTCTCTCCGTACCCTTACATATTCATTTTTTACCTGCTTGTATTCCTCCCAAGCCCTTTCACTATACCTTCTTCTCACTTTATTCCATGCTTTTTTTCTTGCCTCTTGTGCCATCCTACATCTGTTGTTAAACCATTCTTTCTTCCTTTCCATAGCTGCAGAAAATTTTGGGACATACTTAGTAATTCCTGTTTTATATACTTCTGTCAAAAACTCATATATCTCATCAACATTTGTGATCATATTCATTTTACTCCATTCTACATTTTGGAAAAAGTTCCTTAGGGAAGCAAAGTCTGCCTTCCCATAATTGTATCTATTTTCTCTGTGTTTTTCATCTCTTTCTCCTTCTCTTACTCCAACCACGTCCATCTCATTTACCAGATGATCACTTTTACCAAAGGGGCATTGGTAGGTTATGTTCCTCACATCATTTGGGTCCTTTGTGAATACTAGGTCGAGCCTGGATGGTTCGTCGTCACCCCTAATTCTTGTGTTTTCTTTGATCAGTTGGGTTAACATGTTTTCCATCACCAATTCCATTAATTTATTTCCCCATGATTCCTTATTGTTCCCAGCATCCATACTTTCCCAACCAACTTCTCTACAGTTAAAATCTCCCATTAATATTATTCTGTTTCTTTGTTCAATTAACATTTTTAGCCTAATAATGGATTCGCTTATTAACTGTTCGTAATCTTCCTTCGTCCATGCCCTAGTGTTGGGGGGCATATAAAAAACTATTACATCCATTTTTTCTCCGTAACTGTCCTCTATTACAGCTCCCAAAAGTTCAGCCATGGTATTTTTAATTTCTATATTCTTTGCTCTTAGGTCATTACGGGTTAATATCACTATATCACTATACCTCCCCCAAACTTACCTTTTCTGTCCTTCCTCCAAATGTTATAATTGTTCCATCCAAATAATTTTGTATCGACATCTCGAGGCAATTTACTCTCTACCAAGCAAACAATTTCAGGTTTATTTTCATATAAAAAATCTCCAATTTCCCCTTTCTTAGATATTAACCCATCTACATTACTGTACATAATACTCAGATTTGCTGCACTGTTTTTATCTGTACTCATTCTTCTCTTTTTCATATTCATATCCATATCCATCCCCTTTGTTTCCTTCACATCTAGTTCTTCACATACCACTTCCTTGCTTTCATATCCATCAGTCTCCAAAAAAAGCTTTCCGTTCTTCTTCTGTCCTCCTGTCATTTTTTTCCTTTACTTGGTCCTTCAAAGATTTTAAAACTTCTCTTCTTCATTCAAATCTTTTCTTACTATAATATTTTCCATCCCTGCCTCTTTACTTTTTCCAGGTCACCTTAAGTATATCATTTACTACACCTTCTGCTGACATCTTAACTCTAATTGGTCTTGCTTCCCCTTTCTTATATGGCCCTATCCTCCTTACTTCCTCAATTTCTTTTTCCCACTTGTTTCCTTCGGGATCGATCTTGCCCAATATTTTCCTCACCTGATTCGAGTCTCACAGACCTAACTTTTTCTTCCTCCTCCCTGTTTCCAAATATTACGACACATCTGTTCCTTGCTACTGTTTCTCTCACTATTTTCTCTTTTTTCTTCAATATTTTCACTACATTTTCTTCCATTTTTTCTTTTTCATTTCCCTTTCTTCCTGAATAATTTCCCTTAAACTGACTATTTCTTTCTGTTCTTCTTCCACATGTGCCCACTTTGCCTTTTGCTCTTCTAACACACTACAATACTTACCTTCTCTGTTTTGTTACTTCTTTCTTCTAGTTTTCTCCTTAATTCAATATTTTCTCATTTCAAATTCTCGATCTCTTGGTTCGCAGTCTCATAGGCCTGTATCAAACTCTGTATAGTATTCTCGGTATTTTCAGGCATGTTTCTTGATACTAGATCCTCCACTTTCTTTTCTAGTTCACTAGTTCTCATATTCAACGTTTTGACCAAATCCATAACATTTGTTTCACTGTCAAATCCTGGAAATTCCAGATCTCCAATGTTTACATTGACGGCCATGTTTAAGGTCAGTTGCAGTACTAAACTGAACAGCTGTTCCCAAAATTCGTACAAAACATTCATGTATACTTACTGACAGTAGTTCCTTACATTTTTGGTAGACTATAATAACTTGCAATACTTCAAACTTTGAACAAGACTGAAGGAGACAGGGCAATTCCTGAAAACTACTTAAGGTTCGGTGAGAAGCGGTTTGAGACACGTCTTCTCGCTCTGGCTGTGTGTGTGTGTGTGTGTGTGTGTGTGTCAGACATCATGGTGCTTGTATGGTGTATTTTCATACCTGTTGCGGAGATTATTATACAGATGAAGAATTCAGAACATGAACTTCATTTTTGTCAAACTATGTAACTAATGTTAGAATGTGTGGGAATAACAGACAGGGTTATGTAGCACTGTACTGTACTATAAATTCATTTTACACAATGGACAAACTACAGTAATGTGGTAGAAAATTGATCCTTACTGCCATGGGTAGTTACAGTCAGGTATACAGTATATGAAGCAGAAACTCAGTATGTATACTAATTAAGCATTATAGGTAATTTTAATTTTGTAAGAATCACAATTTTTGCATCTTCATTTGTGGCATTGTTGGATGTAGCCTACTATACCTCAGTTAATCAAACTTAGCCTCATCTGCTAGAATAATATGGAGTACTGCATGTAAATATGGATGAACAAATGGACATGGTGTTTATGTGTTGTTCACATCATGTTACAAGGCAGTCATAAGTCAGTTTCATATTTATCAGATTTCCTACTTCGTCATACATACAGTACTTTTACCGATATGACATTTCATTGTGCATGGACTTGAAGTATTTGTATATAAGTCAGTGCAGGTAATTGCAATGTATCATTTAATGTAGGCGTCATTCTGATTTTACATGTTATGGAAAGTGTCTGTGACATCAAATTCCTTTCAGATTGGCCAAAAATGGTGATCTCTCCAGAGTTTTTAATATTTGGTAGTTCAGTTGAAATTTGCCAGAAAAAACAGTTAATTGATATACAGTAAGACCTCACTATAACAGACTAATTGGGGCTCAGGCCAGTCCGAAATATGCGATTTTCCAATAAAAGCGACATCCGGACTTACCCCTGCTAATCCGGACTTTTTCCGATATATCAAACATTAGTCCGGATGGATCAGTGGTTTTCACCACCATTGCAGTATTGTACTGTGTTATACCTTCACTACAATAATCAAATGGTATAATAATACTGTACTGTGCACTGAAAAACATGTCTTTTACTTGTCTTATTGTGGTGAACATAGCCGAAGTTGTCAGGCAGTCCGGACTGCTTCTGGCTATATCGGACTTTTTCTGATATATAGGAGTTTAGTCCGGTAGCTCCTCGAATCCGATAAAAGCGAATTCCGGTCTACTGAAGTCCATTATATCAAGGTTTTACTGTACTGTAATTATGTAAGAGTCATGAGTAGTAATATAATAATGGCCACAATAACTGTCATGACAGTCTTACAGTAAATTTAAGGTTATTTTTCCTGCAGTTCTATATTATACTGACAGAATTCATGTTTAGAATTATAATATGCAGAATTTAGGTTACTTAGGTTCCAGTACCTAGTAATTACTGTACAGTCGGTGCATCTCGACGTGATTGCGGTGAGTAGTGTGTGGCCAACTTGCATGACTATTATTTTGCCACTGCATCTACCACAGAAAAGCCACACTGGAAAAAATGACTGCATGGCAACTCTCGAGTTCTCGCCCGTTGCTTTGTATAATAATAACAGTCAGTTTTAATTACACTTGAAGGGTGGGTGCTTGCCTTCTCACCCCTACCCCCTTCTCCTTACCCCCTCAGGAGCTTTGTGCAACACCAACAAATTTGCATGTGCATATTTCCCGTGATGTCAAAGCCTTACACAAGTGAGGATAATATAGTGAGAGTGATTGTGTGCTACAAATTAAGGCTAAGTACCAAAGAAATAAGTCAGCAAACTGGCATAAACCAAGTTACAGTACGCCGCCACGTATCAAAGTTTAAGGCCTCTGGAGAGTGTGAGATGCCCCGCCACAAACATGGTGGGGGATGGCATCCCAAGATTAGTGGTAGGACTTTGGCTCACATTAGGCGCCAGTTGGAGGAAAATCCCACCCTTACAGCAAGACAGATAAAGAAACAGAATCCCATGCCTCTCCACGATGTCAGTGTATGAACCATTCAGAAAAATATCCAAACAAAACTGGGATATCAGAATATGTGAGCTTGAAGCAAGCCTTTTATTTCTGAGGTGCAGCGGAAAAAGAGGCTAGCTTTTGCACACAAGTACAGTTCCTGGACCTTAGATGAATGGAGACGAGTCTTGTGGACTGATGAATCCTCATTTAGAGTCAGTGACACAAAAGGCAAGAGGGTGTGGCATCAGAAAGGGTCGGATCCTTACGACCCAAAGTACACTGCAAAGTCTACCTAGCATCTTCTTTCCCTCATGGTGTGGGGTGCATTCTCGTACGGGGGCGTGGCTGATCTTCTTGTCTTCCCCAAAGGCCAGTCACCAAGGACGTCTACCTGAGCCTTTTAGACAACCGTCTGACTGACTGTTTTGCAGCGACTGGTGCTGAGGTGCTGCAGCAGGACTGTGCCCCATGCCACACTGCACATGCTGTCAAGGAATGGCTGTCTGCAAGCGAGGTGGAGTGTATACCTTACTGGCCAGCAAATAGTCCAGACACATCACCCATAGAAAACCTGTGGGCCATCGTTAAAGGCAAGTTGAGCAACGAGGACACATCCACGCTGGCCAAATTGGAGTCTGCACTTCGTCGTGCATGGAGCGGCATATCCAGGGAAACTTTGCAGAATCTCGTGGACGCTCTCCCCAGTCGCCTATTGGAAGTGCGAAAACGTAAAGGATACCCCATACATAAATAAAAGGATAGTTAATAAGTATTGAAAAAAAATTCATTGCATTCTGTAATGTAGTTTGGTTATTGTTATCAGTAGAAGTCGTGCTGTACACGTTGTTTTTAGAGCGATCACGTCGAGATGCGCTGCCTGTAACTACAGCATTGCATACTGTAGTTTCCCATGTAACCCACGCAGTGTGGATTATTTGTAGTTTACCTCCATTGAGTCTTTGTTTTACAACCAATATAAATTATACCTCAAGAGCATTGCAGTTTGGCAAGGGAACTACCTGCAGTAATTAAGATGCTGTTGGAAATTAGGATCCACAGTAAACTGATGATTCTCAGTTTAATAAAATTTATTTAGTAAATTAAGTAAAATGGAGGTTACTGTAATCACAGATCTTCAACTAAACCTTGGCTAGTATCCTTGACTGAGGATTATGACAAAATTGTACATTAAAGTGCCCCTCTGATTAGGTCAAGGGTGCCCATTAAATCAAGGATCTCAATATAAACTGTTAATAGCTTTGAAAGTTGTAATTGATTTGTTATTCAGAGGATAGACATTTGTTTCATTTCATCAGTGCAGCATCAAAATGCTGAGTAATTGATGTTCTGCCATAGGTTAAGAATGTTCAGCCAATGATGCCACTTCCTTACTTCTTTTATAGGTCTACAGGGTAGCTGAGTTGGGAATTTGTTTACTGCAGTGTCTAGTGATAGCAACTAACTGTAAAAGATTCTTTGGTATGATCTGAAGTACATATATTGTGATAATACCAAGTGCTTCAAATCTGTAGTGGCATGTTTAGTAACAGTGTGACATTTGTATAGTGCTAATGGTAGATCTGGGTATATTTTTTATAGCTTTTTTAGATTATATGCTGTACTGTACTGTACTTAAACAAAGTACTCTGTCACATCATTAACCATATTACAAGGTAGGTAAAAGATGCTAAATAATACACTGTTGTTCAAAACTTGTCATATATCTATAACACTGAATATATGTAGAGAAACTACCTTTTCATAACAAATCTCTCTTTATTTGCATACCAAGTACAGTGATAGGCACAAATCCGGTTTTATGAATACCTCTTGAAATTATTTAATTATTTATTAATTATTTTTTATGATGCTGATGGTTCTGGACCCAAAGATACGTAGTCTTCCAAGAGCATATGTACGCATTCAGCTTAAAACTCAAGGGACTTGCAATACGAAAAAGATGTGGCATCATTCACATGGAAAAGATACTGAACTCATATGGTTTTGGGGTCAGGCTTTGTCCTTTGTTATAGCATTGTTGTGTATGGGTTTGTAATGTAAAGAATACAGTATAGTGATTTGGGGGTGATTTTTAAAAAATGGTATTATCTATCTATATACCTAGGCTGCTTTCCCCAAGAAAAGGGTATTATCTATCTATCTATCTATTGCCAGACACCATAATCCCGTAAGGGGTGGCCATTTGACTTTGAGTTATTTATTTTATGGGGAGGGGCACTAACCCTCCACCAACCCACTTGTTGACACGTAGGGAGCACATATGGTTTGGTTATATGGTTACCACCCAGCGTTGTAAATGGTTTCTTGGCTTACAGGAAACCATTTGGCTTGTCACTCAATGTAATACCACCTGTAAAGGAAAGAAAAGCAGTAAGAAGTGACAGGAAATATAGGAGAAATAGGAAGAAAGGAGGGCAGGCACAGAAAAAGAATGATAAAGGCTAAGGAAGAAGTAGGCAGCACTACATCAAGTGAGTGGATGATGGTCGCCACCACCTACCACCGAAAGGGTATTATACTGCAGTTTAATCTCCCTGTAAAGAGAATGTAAATACACAGTTGTGTAATTTATGCATGTTTTGTGTATGATTGCAGTAATTATCAGATTTAGTTAAGAGTGTACTCTCTCTTTTGTATTATGAAATAAGATTGCTGTGCATATATGAATTATTACAGAACTGAAGTGTCTTCAGAAACAAACATTTTTTGAACCATTGTTTCCCATTCATACATTCTTTACCACCATAAATCTCTTGGATAAAAGTTATGTAGATTAACTCTCTGAGAACCTAGATCCAAGAAATGCTTCGATCCAAGAAATGCTTCTTGGAGTATCCTTTCCAATGATCTCCTCAGGCATAAACAGACAGAATGATATTTGGTTTATATTCATCAGAAATACAATATATTTTTTCCTTATTTCATCTTACTCCAATTTTATGGTACTTGGGTAGTCAGTTACCGTACTGGTGGGAAGTTGCCATCTAGTTAAGGTAATAAATAGTTCTGCACAAACACTATTCTGTAAATTGGAAATAGTGCCTGTGTAAGAGTGAAATAGATTGATATTCTGAGGTGATAATAGTACTGAGTCAAGGCTGTGTCATATCACCATTGTTTTTCAATATTTATATGAATGGTATATGAAAAATCAGAGTGCTGTACAGGCAAGAACAACAGGTACACTTTGAACGAGAATGGGAATATAAATTATGTAGGAGAGAATATTATCATGATTTTGAATGCTGAAGCTTCATTAATGCCAGTGTAGGAAGAAACTTAGTAAGGAGGTAAATGATATTGATAATACAGTATGTATATGATGTTTTTGTAGTTGATTAACCATGGTTTGTCTGGCCGGGCAGACCCATCTGCCACATGCATTCAACTGCCCCTGCAGGTCAATCCTGTGTAGTTAATTGATGTCCCCTTGCAGTAGACAGTGCCTCACAACAGCAGGGTGAAAGGAAGAGTGTGGAGATTTGGTTCCTAAATGGACACTGCATTTGTATTTCTCCATCCAATTAACAGGGGCACCTTAGCAGGTACCACATCACCCCCTCATTATGGTAATTTTTGCAGGAAGATGAAACTAAATGTAAATACAGTAAGACCTCACTATAACGGACTAATTGGGGCCCAAGCCTGTCTGAAATATACGAAATTCCGGTAAAAGTGACATCCGGACTTTTTCCGATATATCAGACATTAGTCCGGATTGCATCAGTGGTTTTCACCACCATTGCAGTATTTTACTGTGTTATACCTTCACTACATTAATCAAATGGTATAATAATACTGTACTGTGCACTGAAAAACATGTCTTTTACTTGTCTTATTGTGGTGAACATAGCTGAAGTTGTCAGGCAGTCCGGACTGCTTTCTGGCTTTATCGGACTTTTTCTGATATATAAGAGTTTAGTCCGGTAGCTCCTTGAGTCCGATAAAAGCGAATTCCAGTCTACTGAAGTCCGTTATATCGAGGTTTTACTGTACTTATAAAATAATCATTTGAGAGAGGAGAGTATGAAAATATTGATTTTGGTACTAAAAGAGAATAATCTGTGCTGTATATTAAAAGGAAAATGAAGTGATAGAGCAAGCAAAAAGTTGTAATACCTAGGAGAACCATTGCATAATAATGGAAGGTTGATATTCCGGTCTACTGAAGTCCGTTATATCGAGGTTTTACTGTACAGTAATCCCTCCAATATCCGATGTAATAGAGCCAAAGGCATGTCCGGATATTGGTTTTGTCCGGATATTGGTCCTGAAGCTCCAGCACTGGTTTTTCATGACCCTAACCTAACCTAACCTAAATCAGAAAACTACCTTCCTATCTCCCTAGTGGACATGTATAGCACCTATTTAGGTCCCTTTTCACATAAATAATGCATACATAGCATGAATTTATTGAATTTTAACCAAAAAATTATGATTTAGGGGTGAGTGAGTCATAGGAGCTCAGAACTTGCCCGCATAGTATAAGTAAGTATCGGACATGGAAATCATCTTTTCTCACATTTTATGCACTAAATTATTGGATACAAAGCATCAAATACAGTAAATGATGTTAATTGCTACCAGAAAAATGGTTAGGTTAGGTTAAGTTAGGTTAGGTTTGGTTAGGTTAGGTTAGGTTAGGTTATGTTATGTTATGTTATGACTGGACATGAAATTCACTGCTTCAACCTTTTTCATAGCTGGTGCACTTAATAACCATGCATGAAAGAATTAAATTAAAAGCAGGAAATTATGATTAACACAATGTTAGGTTAGGTTAGGTTAGGACCGGACATGAAATTCACTGCTTCAACTTTTTTTCTAGCTGTTTTACTTAAGAACCATGCATGGATAAATTAAATTGCAAGCAGGAAATTATGATTAAAATTTAGGGTAGCTTCTTAACACATTAACAGCATCATGAAAACAGGTTAGGCATGAAAATCTTTATGGTAACCATAGGTTAGGTTAAGTTAGGACCGGACATGAAATTAACTGCTTCAACCTTTTTTCTAGCTGTTTTACTTAAGAACCATGCATGGATAAATTAAATTGCAAGCAGGAAATTATGATTAACATTTAAGGTAACTTCTTAACACATTAACAGCATCATGAAAACAGGTTAGGCATGAAAATCTTTATGGTAACCATAGGTTAGGTTAGGTTAGGACAGGACATGAAATTAACTGCGTCAACCTTTTTTCTAGCTGTTTTACTTAAGAACCATGCATGGAAAAATTAAATAGCAAGCAGGAAATTATGATTAACATTTTCTGTAATTTTTAAACACATGTACAGCATGATGAAAACACGTTAGGCATGAAAATCTTTGTGGTAACCATAGGTTAGGTTAGGTTAGGTTAGGACTGGACATGAAATTCACTGCTTCAACCTTTTTTCTAGCTGTTTTGCTTAAGAACCATGCATGGAAAAATTAAATAGCAAGCAGGAAATTATGATTAACATTTTCGGTAATTTTTTAACACATGTACAGCATGATGAAAACACGTTAGGCATGAAGTTAGGGTACTTATGAACAAAAAGCGGCCGTCCTGATGTAATAACCCACTCTATCATCTCAGACTCTGACAGGAAGATGTTGCACCTGACACACCTTTCCACTTGAGAATCACCAGCACTTCTCACCAACAATTTCACCAAGGTTTTTTTTTTATAACTGGAATAACATCACTTCACTGCACTGTACACAACAGTAAATTCCCGTGTGGTCTAGTGACGATCCATGGAGCCTTGTGAACTTCTCAGCAGCAGCTTTCAGCTCCATTCCACGTACCAACACACCAGCAGCACGTTGTTGTCGATACGAAATCAACTTGGAGCGGTCGATGTCTGCATACTTAGGAGTAAACATCACCTTCCTCTGCATGTTTCGTCTGGTCTTCGATGCGAAATCAGCCGTGTACTGCTGTAGTTTGTCTCGGGACTTCTTGATATCAAACAAGGTGGAGCGAGGGAGGTTGAACTCACGTAAGATGCGCCCTGTTGACCAGCCGGCGTCCACCTTGTCCAATATCTGCCTCTTCTCCAGAGTCAGAACCACTCTTTTCCTCTTCTCAGGAGGCGGGGCCATCATCACACACATGATGAAGAAGGTGAAGAGCAGTATCAAGCACTGTAGGAGGTAGGGTATCACCACAAAAGCAATCACTTCGGCCGCCATTTTCGGAGTTGTTCACGAGGGAGGAGGGGAGTGGGTAATGGCGACCGATAGTGGCGTCACGAGTGTAAACAGAGGGGATCGGCGCGCGCGGGAAATTCAAAATGACGCGGTCCCAAAAAATTGAAAATTTATCAATTTTTTTTTTTTTTTTCATTTTGGGGTTTGGGCAGCCCAGTATGTCCGGTTATTGGCCGTCCGGATATTAGAGGGATTACTTATAAAATAATCATTTGAGTGAGGAGAGTATGAAAATATTGATTTTGGTACTGAAAGAGAATAATCTGTGCTGTATATTAAAAGGAAAATGAAGTGTTAGAGCAAGCGAAAAGTTGTAATACCTAGGAGAAGCATTGCATAATAATGAAAGGTTGAATGGTGAAGTAAAAAAGAACATTTGAGGGGAGTGGAGGTAAAAATAAATAAGGTAAAGAAAAAAATATATATAAATAATAATAATAATAATAATGTTATGGAACTTCTTCCATAACATTATTATTATTATTATTATTTATATATTTTTTTTCTTTACCTGAAAAATGGAAAATGAAAAAGGCATTAAAACACTGTGTCCCATTATCAGATATTTCATATGTGTGTGAGACATGACCACTGAGCAAAGATATATATAATACTTTTTTATTTCATCTATTTTTATTTTAAGAGTTGCATCTGGGATAAGAGTTAGAGATGGAACAACCACCTGTGGGTTGTATGAAAGCTTTAGTATGGAGGAAATAACAGAGAGCATGCAGTGTAGTGTACTTCAGTGAATGTTGAGGAACATGCTGAAGTAGTATAGACATCAGTCTTTAACATAGGTACATGAGAAAAGAGATTTTTAAAAACTATAGACAAAAGAGTTGTAAATGGATGAATGATTAAGAATGCAAAGGAAGTGTTAACAGACAGAGAGGCCTGGAAACTTTCCTGCCATAGTCATCCCCTGTGGGGAAGTTACCAAAGATGGACAAGGCATCAGTGTGGTAGACAAAGTGAAACAAGAATATTTTCAATGTTCCTTACAACAGCCATGCTGAAATGCAGTGACTTTATGAGTTTTATCAATTACTTTACTCAAATACTGTGAGGTGAATCAGAATTCTGGAACAGCCATTGAAAAACCAAAACAATTTCACTTCATTTGATACCAAACAATTGTATCCTGCCTGACTAACAAATTAGTGATGTGTGAGGTGAATTATCTGTGGAAAAATATGTTTCTATTCATGGCATAAAATCCAGTTTTCAGTTTCCTTTCTTCTCTCTCTCTTTTTATGGTACATGTAACTTCCATGAAAGATTAATAATTTCTAAAGAAAATATTCTTGTCTTGAAAAGTATTTTATTTTTTTTTGCTGCAACACTATCCCTAAAAAATTTTACACAGTACTCATACTGCTGCAAAAAATCACCTAATGTGCTAGCCTACCACTCTAGGAACTGATGCATCTGAGACTTTATTTAATGCTACCAAACAGATAACCAAGTTTGTGAGAGTGATGTCTTCACACAGTGGCACGGATATAACCAGGCAGTAAATAAGCATCCCTTAACTCCTCCCAGACCCTTGAAAAGAGGATGGTGGACTGTGGGAGAAGGGCAGCCTCAGCCTGCAGTCCACCTGGTTCACATCCACATGAGCCTGGAGAGACAACAACTGATATCACTACCTATACACTGCCAGTCATATCACAGCTCTTTAACACACATCCATGCCATAATAAATTGCTGAAGCTCAAAAATTACGATTTTGCTCCAGACTTTTGGTCTTGCATATTAGAACCCCCCCCCCCCCCCAAGAGTTCTGTGCTACTTAGATTATAATTTGTGCAAGTCAGGTTCACATAAAATGTGACTTAATCATACAGTGACTGTGAATCCAGCATTGGCTGTGACAGTTTGTATAATGAAATGCTAATTGCAGAACAGGGGCCCAGTTTATTTGATGTGTTACCAAAGCTGGATGACGACACCAGCTTTCTTAAAACATCGAATAAGCTTGGCCCCTGCTCTGCACTTGAGTGTTTCTCTGTCAACTATACAGTGATGTTAAATGTTTAGATCAGTTCCATATTCTGGGCAGGAGTGCATTCATCATTATTATGCATTTGTATGAAATCACATTATCAAACCTGGATCTGTTGTTCTGTGATACAGCTAGGGTAATGTATTTAATACAGTATTATTATTATTTTACAGCTATAATTGTGATTTAGATAGACTTACATCTTAGTTTATTGCATATACCATACATACAGACAAACAACAGTGTGATCAAAAGCCTGTGACAAAATATTTAATAGCATTTTAAATCAATCTCTTATAAGGCACTGTCAGAGGAAATTATAATAAGCATACCGGTAACTAGTACTTTACATAAGAATACAGTATTGTATGTTAAACTTGTTATTAGTTCCTCAGCAAAACTGCCCCCTTTTTTGCAAACATGACATGGTCATAATATATTGTTTTATGAAGAGCTCCATTGGAGAGACCTGCTCAACAGCTAACCAAAGGTGCTAAGTTTGTAACTGTGCTATTGTGGGTAGTTACTGAAATTAGTGAACAAGTTATCACGTTCCTCATGATATGAGTAATGGATGACTAGTCACTTAAAACATTTTTATCATTTTTCTGAGGTAACTATCATATCATAGTAACTATCATATATGCAGTTCAGGGGGTGAGAGATGAAATGGCAAGGCAGCACAGAGTTAGAGCACTCTTGGATTAAGACATCAGGCACATCTAACTTATCAAGTGAATGGATATAAGGTACCAACAGAACTGCCTTGATTTTACTTGAATTTCTTGTCCTGGAAGTTCCGTACTACTGTTCTGGGGTAATATTTTATGACAGGAAATTAACACTTTAAAATTATACTACAGTATTCACATATAAGCTTACTGTAATAGAATACAGGGGGCATGTCACCCCCCCCTTCCCCCTTTTCTTCCTGCTCAAGAGATATAGCTGTAAATTATCAGACCATTACGAGGTCTGCTGCAAAGCTAGACTCTTCTCACAAAACAGGTAGCCAGCAGTTTTAATCCCTCCCTATTGATAAAGTATGTATGGGGAAGGGGTATCTGGAGTGATAGCAGTGCATGTGGAAGGTGCAGTGGTATAGCATATATGTTTGTGTACTTGTCACAGTCTGTGTACAGTATACTACTGTGTGCAAGCATACACAGCCATAGGAAAGAACAGGTTACAAGCACCCACTTTTTTAAATGTCCATACCATTTGGGTCTCAAACCCAAGACATAGAGAATGCAGATTGTGAAACAGACATGCTACCATTGAGCCACAGTGATTTCCAAGAGACATAACACATGTTTTATGACAAGTCAATCCAAATGATGACAGTTTTTTCAGTGCTTCCTATAAAGCTCATGTAGAATTATAACACGTTAAGGTGGTTTGGGCATGTGGAGAGGATGGAGAGTGAGAGACTGATGGGGAGAGTGTATGTGAGTGAGGTGGAGGAGGCAAGAGGGAGGGGGAGGCCGAGGATGAGATGGAGGGATGGAGTGGAGAGGTACACAAGAGACGGGGGTGTGAGCTGGGAGCGGGGTAGTGAAATGGCGGGGGACAGAGCGACATGGAGGCGATTTGTTTGTGGCCACCCCGTGCGGGATTGAGGCGTCTGGCAATAAATAGATAGAATTATAACTCCATTACTGACACGACTTCCTCCACTTTATCAGCCTGTGGTACCTAGGATATGTACCCTCATCCCTACAATCCTGAATATGCCCCAGAATGTGCAGACGATCAACATCAAAACAGATCTTGTAATCAGTATTGTTTGCAATTCAGATAAAATTATCCTTATTTTTAGTGGAGAAATTTTTGCTGCCTGTAATACATACAGTATCCCACTTCTTAAAAACTGAATTAAAAGTCTTGGCCTGCTTTGTATTTTTTTGGTATACCTTTGTACAGACATTTACATTATTACCACAGGATGGAAGTAGTATGCTGTGTTAAGTGCATACAGTTTTTTCAAGTGATGATATGTTTCTAAAGTACAATTCAGTACTAAACAGGAATGCAGATTATGAAATTAATGTAGAAGTGATCTGCTGAAATACTGTATGGCAAATTACGAAGTACAGATCATGATGAGCTCCCTGTATCGTGGGTATTCTTTAATATTTGCATGCTGAATTATTTGTTCATTATTTTTGCTACAAAAAGCTAAAATTATACCATCATCCAAGTTTTTTTTTTTCCCCCCCCGACAGTTTGAAATTTTTGTGTGTTTCAGGTAGTACTCTGAACAGTATAGTGTCAACTACTATACACACACACACAGTAAACTCTCAGTTATCCATTGTTGCAGTATCCTGCCCAATGCAATATCCATCGCTGCTGGCTCTGCTCTGCTAAAGCAATATCCGGCGCCAAAACGGGACGTAACCTGCAGTTCTATTCAATATCTGGTGTTGAGATGTATCAGTTGGCTTGTAAACTGTAGCCAGCCAGCACTGTATTGCTGTATTACAGTACTGTATCATTATTTTATTGTATTATGTGCTTAATTTTCATCTTTTACTCATGGGAAAGTTTATAGGACAGAAGTTTGAGACGGAGAATAACGCAGTATCTGGCTCAGCAACGAATATTGAGCTGATGGGAGGTACTATGCAATATCTGGCATTTTGCTTTGCATTGGGCTTGGCTGAATTACACCAAATAACTGAGAGTTTACCATATATACACGAGTATATACACATGGTATAAAATTATACAATTACTGTACTGTACAGTAAACTGGAAACTTTGGGATACTAGGGATAAATATTTCCTGAAAGTAGAATGTTATATCCCTTTCCATGTTAACCCTGATGTGTAGTACATTAATTTACCACGGATATAATGTAAAACAGTCACAGTACAGTATGTTCCTTTTATTCTGGCATCTCGCTGCTACAGCCTTTACTCCTTCATACAGTGGAATCATATACTGTACTAATAGTAAAGTATACTTGTGAGTATACTTTAGACATATGTTTTCCATATGTAGGGAAGCACTAGCATTCTGATGCCTCAGACTTTTCTGGTTAAAAGCAAGCTGAAAAAAAGTCAACATTTGCACCTGTTGCAAGTTGTGCACCATAAGTGTGTGTCCCTGAACAGCCATGCTGCCTGGTGATTATGAAATCATTTTCATACAGATCTCCCATATGAAGTCATTTTATGAGTTGTACCTTAAAAAGTACTGTACTGTCAGTCCCTGTGTGGTCCACTGCAGGATTGGATTTTTTTTTTTTTTTTTAAATACTGCACTGACACCTGTCCACCATAGCAAAGCAAGGAAAGTTGTTTGCAGATTATTACTCACTGTTTTTGCTTTCCTTTACCACTGTATACACTTAGCTGCAGATTAATGGTCTAAAAATCACAGCTTACGGTAGTGAGCTTCATTTGCTAAGTTTGTCAGAACAGTGATACAAAAGTACTGTATTACCAGGCCTAAGTAAACTAGTAGCAAGACAACACAGCTGCCATTCATAAAGGTGTAATATATTGTGTTGTTACCTAACCTTGTCCGAGTATTGCAGCTGCTCAAAGAATTCAATGAAGGTCAGAAAGGAGAAGTTATGGTACCATAACAGAATAATTTGGAACTGTTACCATGTTTTATATATACAGAGTACTGGTATATGCTCTCAGGTGTCTGCCCTTTCCTCTTCTCCATCCTTCTTTCCTTCCATCCTCTTCTGTCATTCTTTCCTTCCTCTTCTGTCTTTCTTTCCTGGTCCTTCTACCTATGGGTGACTTTACACTCCCTTGTCTCTCTTTCTTTCCTTCATTCTTTCCTCTTCCTTCTGCCTGTGGGTGACTCTACACTGAGTGACAAGCCAAATGGTTTCCTGTAGACCAGGAAACATTTACTATGCTGGGTGGTAACCATATAACCAAATTTTGGTACCTGGTGGTTTAGTTGGTAATTATGGCGCTCCAATCGGATTGAGCTGGTGAAGGTTTATATCCATGGTGTGGTTGGGGTTTATTGCTCACATAATGCCTCTCAGGGATGAGTGAGGCTGGTCACTCTCATCTTAAATGTCAGGACTAACTTGCCTAGCCCCGGGCCTCTATACTCCTTGTCGGGCAACGTGTGTGTGTGTGTGTGTGTGTGTTTCGTTTTTGAAGGCTGCAACATGCTTGCATGCGTCAGCCTTTTTGGATTGGAGCGTGTAGCATTTTATGACCGGATGCCCTTCCTGATGGCTACCAATGACCCTTGGGTGGATTCGATCCTCCGACCCTACGGCCAGAGCGGAGCGCTCTAACCCACTGAGCCACGGCTGCAACGTAGGATATATAAATATATATATATACAGTAAGACCTCACTATAACGGACTAATTGGGGCCCAAGCCATCCCGAAAAATGCGAAATTCCGATAAAAGCGACATCCGGACTTACCCCTGCTAATCCGGACTTTTTTCGATACATCAGACATTAGTCCGGATTGCATCAGTAGTTTTCACCTCCATTGCAGTATTGTACTGTGTTATAACTTCACTACAATAATCAAATGATATAATAATACTGTACTGTGCACTGAAAAACATGTCTTTTACTTGTCTTATTGTGGTGAACATAGCTGAAGTGGTCAGGCAGTCCAGACTGCTTCTGGCTTTATCAGACTTTTTCCAATATATAGGAGTTTAGTCCGGTAGCTCCTCGAGTCTGATAAAAGCGAATTCCGGTCTACTGAAGTCCATTTTATCGAGGTTTTACTGTGTATATATATATATATACATACAGTATATATAATTCCTTCACTACAATAACATCTTTTTGGGTTCATCCTTGCTGTCACCAGACAGTCACATTCAACCTACGGAAGAAGTTTCCAACTGGATGGGTTAGGTATAGCCTTCATTAATTTACTCACTAGTGGAGGTCCTTCCTAAATGAACGATCGTATGGTGGTAACGTAAGAAAAATTAAAGTTACAGTCGTCATCAAAAGTCCTGTTGCCTCTCCTTTTCTCCTCAGGTTCTGAAAATCGTTAAATTGAATCCATTACAACCTACACTATTTTATTTGGCCACAGATCAGTGTTATCAGTGACTGTTGCTGCAGATTCACCACACAAAATTCCATGACCAGTTGATCACAGATAAAGCAGTAGAAGAGGTGACAGAACTTTTGATGTTAATGAACATCATCATAGTCAAGGGTTTAAGTTATCTGGATACCTAACAAAATACTGTAATGCTATGAACTTTGACCCCAAGAGTGTAGAGAAATATCTTGGGAAGGAATATTGTTTCACTCCTTTTAGTACTGTATTTCTGACTTTGTCTTTATGCTGAAAAGAGTTTACTTGTGGTAGTATGGACTGTTATTTTCTTATTTATTTTTTAAAGTTGCTGGGTACCATCTCTCAATTACTAGACATTGTGCAATAATTTTTTACATCACATACAAGCTTTCTGCATCTTAAAGGACATATCTGGGAGCACATAATCAGTGCCACAAGATGTAGTATCTTTAGTACTTTGAGCCTAGGCTGCATCATCATCATGGTTGAACCTTGGTGAAGCCTCACACCGGTTTCTGTCATTAAATTCCTTCATTATCATGACTTTTTTTTTTTTTTTTTTACCAGTAGACAGTTTTATTCACTTTAGGAGTGCATCCAAATAGTGAAGGTGTTAATGGAGGCTGTATCTGACCCTTACAGGTCAAAGTCACTCTTAAGCCGAAAAAAGTTTGCAAACAGCAAATATAAAACATAGAATATGTCATTGTCCTGAAGAAGTTAAATATGGAACTTGATGCCAGGTAAGCATATGGAAGGATAATGTTAATATTTATTTGTTGTAAACAGTACTGTATTTCAGTTCTGTAAAAGTGAAATGACATGAGTGGTACCACAGAACGGTTGAAAACTGGGAGGCTTCTTTGTAGACTGAAGCAGATAGGGAATTTCAACTTGCTAGTATTTTTCATGTTTCATTCAATATAAATAAACATACAGCACAGTGTATGAGCACTGCATGTGTATGACTGCTGAGTTCATGCATATTACCCAGTTTGTAAAGTACATTTAGGAATACTTGTACTGTATTTAATATATTCGGGTACTGTACATGTTTACCACCATGTACAAGCATATTCTTGTGTAGCTGTGTGCACCTTGTGTGAGCACCATACATGTCTGACAGTTGTAAAGTGAAGCTGTATATTTATAGCTAAATTCCATGTACTTTACTGTTTGTAAATAATGTAAAGATTCATAATAAAGTGTGAGTGCGATGAGTACTTGATTTCTTTGTAATGCATATTTTGAAATATAGGACAGAGCACACCCTCATTTTCCGACAGTGTTACTGTTTTGCTGCGTGTTGTCCAACTCCTTGTCCTTTGATCACGAACGACTGATTTGGGGTTCTTTTGTAGACGGGGTCTATTTTATACAACTAGAGGAACGGGGCATAAAAACTTAGGTCAACCAACCTTACACGTATATTGCCTTAGATTCAACACAATGCTCAGTACAATATTAACACAATACACTATACAGGTAAAAGTCACAATAAGACAGGAGGATGCTGGTTTGGGCTGCTGGGGACTTGGGCTGCTCACAGGTGTCGTCCAGGTGTGGGAGGGGTCTCATCAGGTGTGCCTTCTCACAGGAGGCACGGGGCCACTGCCAGGGGCCTGGTCGTCCAGAGTGGGCTGCTGGGCAGTGTAGGGGGAGGCCCTTCCCTAGTGGGGCCTCGGTGGGGAGTCTGGCCCTCGGAACTGGGGCTAAACAGAGCTTGTCTGTGCCCGCTCCTGGAGGAGGACCGCTGGCTGATGGGGCTGGGAAGGTCCCACCCTGGGGTCCTGGGGGTGCCCCTGGGTGTCTGAAGCCTGCGGTCTCGCTCGAGCAGAGTCGCCATCAGGAGCTGCCTGCGGCGTCCCTTCCTTTGGGAGTCCAACAGTGAGGGGTGTTGTCGGGGTGCTGGCTGCAGGGCACGGATCCCCAGACTCACCACGGGGCCTTGCCAGATCTCCCCTAGCTAAAACTCTGCCTGGGAACAGCCTCTGTGGAGAGAGAGAGAAGGGTGTCCTGCTTGGCCTCTGGATGGGTGAGGCAAGCATGAGACGTCCTCTGTGGGGGAAGTCACAGAGGTAGCAGACGAGGGACGTACAGTGGCCGATCCCTCCTTGGTGCAGACGGTGGCTGTCACCACGGTTCCACTAGTCCCTGGGATAGCAGGTGAAGGGTGTATGGTGGCCGACCATTCCCTGGCACGGACAGTGGCCATCACCGTGGTCCTGCCTCCTGTGGAGATGGCAGACGAAAGACGAACTGTGGCCGGTCCTCCCCCAGTGTGGACGGTGGCCGTTGCCGTGGTTCTGCCCTTCTCTGGGGTTATAGCAGAGAGGCATACAGTGGTGCAGACGGTGGCTGTCACTGCAGTGCTGTTCCCAGCAAAGACTGCAGGTGAAGGGCGTATGTCCTGCAGAGAGTAGTAGCTGAGAAGCGTACAGTGGCCAACTTCTCCTTGATGCGGATGGTAGCCGTCGTCGCGGTACTACCTGGGACTGTATAGTTAGGTACAAGTCCCACCCTGATCCTGGCGAGCGCTGGCACGGCTGGAGAGTAGTCTGCCAGGGCTACGTTCCTCTGGTTGGCTCCGTTGAGAGGAAGAGGGGCGCAAGGTAGCGGGGGATGTAGGCCCGTCTAGCTCAGAGCCTTTGTGCACCCTGTGTGCCTCCCTGTGGTCTCCTCCTGGGGTGGGTGTTGTGACACCCTGTCAGTGGTTCCTCCACGGGGTAGGTGTTGCGCCATCCCACCCGTGGTCTCCCGTCGGGGTGGATATTTCAGCTACATTATGGAAAGTGGATCAGATAAAGATTTATCAGATAGTAGGTTGATTATAACTTGAGTTCAATGGGGTTATGTTTGAAGCCATGGGAACCCACCTGATTTTCTTTTCTTTTTTTCATGCCATGTCCTATCTTTAGACGAATGCTAAGGCGTTGCCCCCCAGTAGAGGACTTACGTTTGGAGCATGTAGCACTTTATGACCAGATGCCCTTCCTGATGTATAACTGTGACCCTTGGGTGGACTCAAACCTCCAACTCTTCGGCCAGAATGAAGCACTCTAAGCCACGGATGCTAAAAAATAAAAAAAAAACTAGATTGGTTCCTAGACCTCCTACATGCCTTATCTGACTACTTTCCTTCATGTATCACCTATGAGTATGATACAAAGAGTAATAAGTGAGGTGGAATTGAAGCAGGACAATTAATAAAGTTCTAAATCAATTGTAGGTAACTTTAAGTGGTGCCAGGACCTGGCTGAATCATCATAGGTCCTCCCTCGACGCTTGGGAACAGTTGGTGTCCCTGGGCACTCACTCACTCATCATCAGGAATGCTCACATCAGGCAAGGGAGAGTGAGGTGGTGAGCAATGTGATGAGGCAGTGAGAGTTAGCAATGTGATGAGGCAGTGAGAGTTGAATCAGGCAAGTCTTGGGTGAGTGTTGTGGGAGGTAGATTTGCATGTGATCAACCGGTGGAGGGCCTCGGTTTGTACTCACAGTTTAGGACCTTGGTTTCAAGAATGTGGTAGTGCTGGGCTCCTTGGCAGCCTCCTTCTTCCCTGCCAGGAGCTCCCAGTAGCATGGAGCAGCCTTGTCAATGAAGGACATACACAAATCATTACGAGCCAGATTCAAATCCCTCTTTCAAATAAGGTTTTTCAGTTGATCAACCCCATTGAGGATCTCCTGCAGTGTTGCCATGTCCAGCAACAGCATGGTCTTCCTTCCCCTCCTCCTGAATATGCAGCGTACACTCTTCCTGCATGTTCATAAGCTCCTAGCTGAAGAGCTCCTCCTTGTGGCTCTCAAACACATGGACATCTTGTTCCTCCGAGTCCTGGACTCCAGCCTCATGCAACATGTCCACAATGTTCCACTGCACCCTCTTGATGACGTGCTCCACCTCCTCATCCTCTCTCGCTGAGAACCTGATGATGGAGTAGACACTCTCAGGCCATAACGTGCGCCACACACCATTCGTTGTTGAAGCCAACACATTCCATGCACCAGTTATGTTTTTAGCCCTGCCAAAACTACTTTGTGCTGTCACTCTCATAGCAAACACTCACATCCAGCATCAGCTGCATGGTGCACCGTAGGTATAGAGGTTTAAATGTAGCAGTGACTCCCTGGTCCAAGTAGGGTGGTAGTGTTGGGAGGTAGAAAGGCAACTTAGGTGTTCTCTACCCAGTCAGCCATGGAGGCAGGGTGGCTTGGCACACTGTCACTGATGAGCAGGAAGCAGTTGATGATGATGTTTTCCATGGCATAGGAGCAGAGAGTGGGAGATAAGCAAATGGCTACACAGGATTGGCATAATGCCGAGGTTAGCCAGAACCTGGCATTAAACTTCTAAGTTACACCAAGGTTTTCCTTGATATAACCTGCCAGGGCATGATAATTTTCTATGGTACCCCCAAAACAGCTCCAGCTTAAAGTTGCCCTCAGTGCTGCTCGCCTGCCTCCAAGTAGGAGCATCATAGAGTCCTTTGCAAACTAAAAATCTGGTGCCTCCGTCTCCATTGCCAGGAGCATTTTCGACGACATCTGATGCCAGAACAACTCTGTACCATCAAAACTGATGATGTTGGGGGCTGTACTCAACTTCCTCAAAGTGCACCTTAAGCTCTTCAGGGAATGCTGCTGCAGCAGCAAGGTTGGCACTGGCGATCTCACCAGTGAGCAACACGAGCCGCAGGCCAATGGACCCTTTGTAGCAGGTGAATTACCCTAGACTCGCCTTGAACACTTCCTTGGATTCCATCCCCAGCTATATCTTTACATCATACCACAGGAAAAGAGCCTTGGTGCAGATCAGACTGGAGCCCAGTAATGCACCTCTTTGGTTCTGGTTCTGCACCCACATGTCAGGAACTGCCCCATCTCCTCCATCATTGGATCTCTGATCCTCTTAGCACTGAGGGGGGACACCTGTTGTTCTGCAACTAATAAACCTCTTAATGATGATAGAGATGGTTAACTGGAGTATCCATTTGTGTAACCAATGCTATTAGCACCCTGGCAGCCCTGATGTTGCCTCATGATATCCAGCATCACTTCAAGGGTGATGCTCGTCCTTGGGTGCTTCACCTTCCCTTTGCCATGGGCAGTGTCCTGAGCACCATGCTTTCTAGGGGTAGCAACTTGGCCAGGCAATATCATAGACTTTCACACACACACACACACTTTAAAGTACACACAGTGATGCCTTTTGGTCACTATTACTGCAAACACGCAGTTGCAGGGGGTCTGCAATGTCAGGCTGAGGAATGAGAGAATGATGGAAAGAGATGAACAAAAGAAATGCAATCACTACCGCGGGACACGAGAGAGAGAGAGAGAGCGCAAGTGGGGTACAGCTGTTCTGAGGAGTGGCGGGAACTATGGGGCCTGCACAGAACTGCCGGAATGGGTTTCTGCACATGTATACATTAGCATCCATCTTGACTCCGACAGGTGATGGTCCGTTCTGCATGTGTGTCAGTGCACATGGCAGGCTTTTCATTTGCCACCTTCATCATTAAAGTGGGAGTGATGCATCCAATACAGGGGGTTGGTCTTAACTTGTTTCACATCTTTACAGCAGTTTATCAGTTACTGGAAGATTGGATAATGGGGTGTGCTGTACTTGGGGCAGTAGAAGGACCTTATCAATTCCTTTCATATTCGTCCACTTTGTTTTGTGTATTTTTCTGACTATTTTCAAGATGGTAAATTACCTTTTCCAGTTGAAAAATTTCCCACTGTTTTTATCATCACGTTCCTTAAGCCGCACCTAAGGTTGTTTGATTCCGGCATAGGCCTAATGGAAGAATCTTACTCAGGCTACTCAATGGTGGATTTCGTTTCCCAGCTGGATGCAAGGTTAGGTTAGGTTAGATTAAATTATAAGGTACAGTTTAAATAAACTGTTATGCTCTGTGTGCAACTTCTTGCTCCTATGACACAGGCAGGAGCCTTGGGTTCTTTAGCTCAGGACCGGGCAAGAGCATGCAACAAAGGAACAGGGCATTGTTATGCTGCGTGTGTAAGGGTACGACCTCTCGTCCCTTAGACACGGAACCTGGAGCGGGATCCTCTTTCTAAACCGGGTTGGGCTCTTAACTCACTGAGTCCCACCGACGTACGATTCACGTCACTACTTTTTTTTTTTTTGCAGACAGACCCACTGACGTGCATCGTACGTCAGTCAGTTGCAAGGCCCGTCGTTTGCACATTTTTCAAGATTCGCGGGTGATTTTTGGTAGGCATATGTGGAAGACCTTCCTCTACCTGCTGTCAAGTGGGGATACTGCCTGGCCCCACCTGACCCCCCTCCCCCCACACTCGGCAATTCACCTGTTAGCAGTAACCTGGCCAGTAAAGATATGTTGCCCCACGGTCTCTCCAATGACGAAATTCACGGTGAAAGTGATTCCTGAGATGGAGGACAAAGAAACAAAGAAGCTAGGGAGAAACAAACAGATGTGATGGGGTGGTAATGTCATAAAGGAAGGTGCCATATGCTGGGGTTTTGGGTGAGTGAACAATGCTTTTATCACCTATATTATTGTTCGATAACCAATATAGATTTGTACTACACATAAATTTGTACCAAATAAATAAATAAATATGTAATTTAAAGTGGCTTAAATTAGATAACCCTTCCATAGCTCGTTTCTTTAGCCAGAAGGAAAACGTAAGGCTGACTGACACCTGTACCAACATTTATAAGCTCAGGGTGGCAATTTCTCTATGAATTTTCAGTATTTCTCACCAAAAGCGGAGGTTTGAGGGAAAAAAAAATCGGTCGGGTTCTGAGGGTGTGTGTGTTGGGTAAAAAATCAGTTGGGACTGGACGGGTTTAGGCAATCAATGGGAACAGGGCATAAAAACTCAGGGCAACAAACCTTACATGTATATTACCGTCAGTTACAATACTCAGACAATACACAGGGCACACTTTACAAGAAAATAATATTGCACACATGTGATGATGATGATGATGATGATGATTAGATTCGCCACACGGGTGTGGCACGGGCTCAGGGTGCAGAGCCCGTAGTGGTGGAACTGCAGATGGAGAGCAGGTGAACTAGCCGCAGCTAGTGTTGACCATGATGTTTTAAGATAGCGCGGACGATGTAGTCTAAGATGGCCACGTCGTCGGCATGACTCTCGCTCGTCTGAAGCAGGCACTCGGCGTGGCGGTCGTGGAATTGCTGACAGCGGACGTGGAGGCGGTAGAGGGAGTCCGTCACGTCAGAGAAATTGGCCCGATGATAACGATCTTGATGTTCAAAGATCTGATCCACTGAGAGAGACTCAAGATGGGCGCGAGTTTCCTCTCTTAGTGGAGGGAGTCGGGCCAAGACTTCCTGACGGCGATCAGCAGTGGTGGAGGAGCGGTGGTGGTGGAGGAGACGTGGGATGGTCTGTCTCCATCTCAACCGGTGGTGGAGACCCGCCTTTCTTCCCCTTCCTCTTTTTCTTCTTTCTCCTTGGCTCGCCACCAACAGCAGGTGGAGGAGTTGAGGGCGGGAGGTCCACTTCTTCCCTGTCAGTGGAGGGGACGGGAGAAGGAGCCCTTTCCTCGGCTGCTGACGGCGAGCAGAGGGAATCAACCGTAGGAGCTGGCTGGGCTGGCTCGGTGGGCGGTGCAGCAATGGTAGTGGCGGTGGCAGCAGATGCTCGGTTTAGGGGAGCATCGAGCTGGAGCCTGACCCGCGGTGTTGGGCGGGGTCTGGGAGGCTGCAGCTTGGGGGCGCGACGCTCCTGACAAGGGGCAGTGTGAGTATCGCGGGCAAAGCACTGCGGGATGACAATGCGCGGAAGCCCGTTCTTCTCAAAAATCTGTGGCAGAAGAACACACATCGCCGCCTTGTCACCACCGCAAAATGCTCGAGCTGTCGCGATACACACCGTGGCTATGGCATCAATCTCCCCAGAGCATCGAGGGTCCCTAGGCTGACGATCCTAGGCCGAGGGGCGCCGCCGTGCAGGAGCAGAGCCCTGCACAGCTGCACCTCGAGGCACGGTAACGTCAATAGCCTCGGGACCTTTCGGTGACTGAAGGAGATTGAACACTACAGCCTCTCTCTCGCGCAACGGGCGTTTCCGGCCCCATGAATTGGTTACTTCTATCTTCAGACGGTGCACAAATACATCGGCACCGGTGTCCCGGCGCCGAATGAATCCGTACCCCATCCTCACGTTGTACCATTTCACAGTGCCAGAGGTGGTGGGGGCCCGAGGTGGCTGGAGCCCTGCAGATGAACTAGCCCCCCTCAACGGGTCGAAGGCTGTAGCAGGTGCCGAGGACGTCGCTGGACCGGGAATCTGCACACATGTAGACAGGGCCGGAGGACTCGGCAACAGAAGAATGTGACTGGGGCTTGCTATAGGGTGAGGCCCGATGGTAATGGAGGGGCCCAGGCCGGCAGGCTGTGTCAGGAGGCCTTGGGTCATCGGGGCATCCGGGGGCCTTCATCAGGAGGTCGGGCTGCTGTTGTTCATCTCATCTGGGAGTGATCTGAGGACCGTGGTAGGAGGATGCCCTTCCTGAGGAGTCTGGGGGCTTGGGCCTAGGGGCTGGGCCTGAACAGGGAGTGTAGGCGCGCTTGCCTTCACTTACTCCGCTGAGCAGGAGGTCGTCAGGTGGGGCTAGGGAGGTCACGCCCCAGGATCCTGGGGATGTCTTGGCTGGTCCTAGGGCTGCCGTCTCACCGCTAGGCCTCCGTCAGGTGGGGGCTGTGGCAGCTCGGCGTGGCAGAATCCGACAGGGGTTGGGGCCGTCGGGAGTAGAGTTGAAGGGCCAGAAGCCCAGGCACCAGGTGTCCTTGCCAGGCCTCCTCCAATTGCTGTTCTAGGGGAAGGACGTCCCTGTTGGAAGAAAGGGGGAGGGTACCTGCCGTCACCCTTTCTTTTAGGTCTTTTGGTGAAGTGGCAAGGTGGCCATCTCCTATAGGTGTGGCAAGGTGGCCGTCAACTTTCCTCCTTTGATGCAGTTAGAGCAAGGGCGGCTGGTGTCTGTCTTCTCCCCGTGTGCGGCAAGGTGACCATCATCCGGTTTGAGTAGGTGCAGCAAGGTGGCCATCATCCGGTTTGAGTAGGTGCAGCAAGGTGGCCATCATCCGGTTTGAGTAGGTGCAGCAAGGTGGCCGTCACCTGACCTCCTTTTATGGAGTTAGAGCGAGGGCGGCTGGTGTCTGTCTCCTCCTCGTGTGCGGCAAAGTGGCCGTCACCTTTCCTCCTTTTATGGAGTTAGAGCAAGGGCGGCAAGGTGGCCGTCTCCTCCCCGTGTGCGGCAAGGTGCTTCACCCGGTATGACTGAGGGAGGAAAGCATCAAGTGAGTGGCTGGTGACCGTCTCCGGGATGCTGTCTGGGGCTAAAGAGTGAGCCCAACCCTGAACCTTGTGATGGCTGGTCTGGCAAGGATGTAATTCGCCGTGACTGTGAACTCCGTGGTGAGTTACCTGAGCGCGAGAGGGGCATGCGGGAAAGACACAGGTGCGCCTGTCTTGCACAGAGCCTGCACAGCTCATTTTCGCTTCCTGGGTATCTTCTCCTGGGGTGGGTGTCTCACCCAGGTAAGGTCCATGGGGTGCTTTGGTATTTTGCCACGTATTTTGTGTTTTGTTTTTGGTGTTCTGTACTTCAGGCATAAACACAGGCTAACCAGTCTTACACGTATTTTACCATAAATCAACATACAATATTACACAATACATGTGGCACTTACAGATACTTAAGGTACATTCAAGGGCAACACACAGTGATAGCACAGGTTCACCTGAAGGGTTTTAAGTCTCGTAAACACTGAATGTCTGTACTGGGACAATACACATTTTAACACAAGTTCACAAACACTTAGCCTCTATACAATGGGAGCACACGGTTTAACACTAGTTCACAGGGGGTGTTGATCTGAGGAATGCTGAGCCTCAGTATATGGAAAACACACAGTTTGTCACAAATTCACTAGGGGGAGCTGGCCTTGAGAATGCTGAACCTCGGTATATGGGGAACACACAGTTTAACACCAGCTCACTAGGGGGTTGGTCTTGGAAATACAGGACACCGGGACATAGGGAACACACACAGTTTAACACAAGTTTACCAAGGGGGAATGGAGCTTAGAAATACTGAATCTTGGTACAAGGGAAACACACAGTTTAGAAAGAATTCACAAGTGGAGTTAGTTGGGGAAACACCGAATCTTTGTTCAGGGGCAGTATACAGTTTGGCACAAGTTTACACTAGGAGGTTCAGGGAGGCGGCCAGGTGTGAAGGGTAGGCCGATAGTTTTACAAACACTTAAGGACAATTCAGTCTAGTGCAGCTCACACTGGGAGGTTCAGGTGGCGGCCAGGTGTGGGAGGAAGGCTGTCAGGGGTGTGCTTCCGGGCTGAGTGGTGGGTCGTCTGACAAGGGCAACAGGGCGACGTAGTGGGCGGCCCTCTGGAGTATCTCTTAGTGGGGCCCTCGGGAGTGGGGTGGCCCTCAGGACTGGGGCCAAACAAGGCGAGGAGACGGGCGGCTCTGTGCCGGCCCTTGGAGGTGGTGGGTGTCCTACAGGAAGGTCCGGGCTGCTCCTGACCCGGGGTCGGTGGCACGCCCCTCAGTGGCTGGGCTGCGGTCTCATAGGGGCGGGGAGCCAATCAGGGTCCACCCACAGACGCTCGGTCCCAGGGAGTCTGTCGGTATCTGGGGGCGTGGAGGAGACGGCTACACTGACAGGATACCCAGGCTCATGACAGGTCCGCTCCAGATGTCCTGCCACAGCGACCCTGTAGGGGAGCAATCTCCACCCCGGGTGGTGTGGGGGAAGGGCGAGAGACGTCTTGCTTGGCCTCTGGAGGGGCGGGCTGAGCCAGGGATGTGTCCTTTGGAGGGAGCCTCTGGGGTAGTGGAGGGAGAAATGGTGGTTGCTCCCTCAGCGTGGCAGGTCCAGTAGACGCTGCCAGAACTTCACTCCGGGGCAGTGGAAGGAGATCCGGTGGATGCTCCCTCCGCCTGACAAGTCCGGTGGACATTGCCAAGGCTCCTGAGTTGGGGAGTCGGGGTAGGAAGTCCGGCGGACGTTCCTCCCACCCGGTAAGTCTGGTGGACGTTACTGAGGCACCACTCGTTATGGTGGCAGCAGGGTGGAGAGGTCCGGTGGATGCTCCCGCTCCTGCAGGTCCGGTAGACGGTACCACGGCCCTGCTGCTGGGGGAAAGACACAGCCGAGGAGTATCCGGGGGATGCCTCTTCTATGGCAAGTCCGGTGGACGCTACCAAGACTCTGCTCCCTTCCCTGGGACGACAGGCAGGGGAGATCCGGTGGACGTACCCGTGCCCCTGCTCCCATAGGTGGGTCGCAGAAGAGGGAGAACCGGTGGTCGCTTCCTCTGCAGTAAGTCCAGTGGACGTTACTGTGCCACTTCTCCCCTTGGGATTCGTAGGACTAGGAAGACCGGTGGTCGCTCCTCCTCGTTGTACAGATCCGGTGGACGCTGCCAAGGGCCTATGTGGGACTGTCTTTAGAGAAGTCCCACCCCAAGTCTGGCAAGTGTTGCCCTGGCGGGACAGTAATCAACCTGGGCTGCTTGCTTCCCGTTGGTCTGGCTGGGCAGAAGAGGGACATATGGTAATAGGGGACGTGGGCTGGTGTGGCTCGGAGGGTTGGTTTACCTTCCCGTGATCTCCTCATAGGGTGGTGGTCACCTCCCCGTGGTCTCCTTGTAGGAAGGGGGTCTCATCGTTGGTAAGGCCTCCTCGGTGTGTGCGTATTTCATAAACACTTAGGTTAGGACAGTCCCTTCCGCCATTACACTGATGAATCAAATGACTTGACCACAGAGCTCTGTAATACAGAGGGGCTTTCTCACAGGAAGTGTCGCGTTTCGTACTTTGGGTGTCCACTGCCAAGGCAGCACTGGTTTAGTGGCAACCATACTGCACCCCACCTGATGCCAGCGCTTTATGAAATCAGTCGATTAGTCCGGAAAATATAGTGCCATGGTCCACTGTGCACAGCTTACAGATGCAAAAATGGGCACAAGAATTCACTGAAGGGAGCATGGCGGGATTAACCCTGCTGTGGCCTGGTAGGCAATGCAGATGGGTGGTCTGCAACATATGGATCTCTTTTTTCCATTATTTTCAGCGAAATTTTGGCACGGCCCATAATGGCCTTTTTCTGATGGCCTGATGGGTGACGGCCCTTATTTGGATGCCCAAAGCGTATATTTATTCCGCTCTGTAAGTCTGGATGGCCTGTGACAGGCCATGCCCTGGTAGGGAGTTGCCCATTTTGCCTATACCTGGTAATTCAGCCCTGGAAGGAAGAGATGGCATTACATTTTACTGGTAAGAAATCTATCTATCTGTCTATCTATCTATTGCCAGACATTTTAATCTCGTAAGGGGTGGCCACAGATAAACTGCTTCCATGTCGACCTGTCTCCCGCCATTTCACTTCCTTCAGCTCACACACCCCTCTCTCATGTATCGCTCCACTCCATCCCTTCACCTCATCCTTGGCCTCCCCTTCCCTCTCTCCCCCCTTCACCTCATTCACATACTCTTTCCTTGTTAGTCTCTCATTCTCCATCCTCTCCGCACGACCAAACCACTTCAATGTATTTCTCCTTATTTTCTAGTACATCCACATTAACACCACAATGCTCCTTCACTTCCTCATTTGTCAGTTTGTCTATCCATGTAACTCCACATGCTCCTCTCAAACTCATTTCCACTGCTAGCTCCCACTCTTGACTTGTATCCTTCCAACAAAGTCCAGGCTTCACTTCCATAAGTTAGAGTTGGTATCACAATACTACAATGCAGCAACTTTTTTACTTTCATGCCATGGCCACTTCCCTATTTCTTATCACCAACAACCCTTCTTTCTTGCTGTACCCTTTCAAGCACTTCATCCTCAAAACTTCCATTGTTACTAATCACACTACCCAAATACTTAAATCACTCACATTTTCCATTTCATCATCATCCAACCTCACTGCACATTCAGTGGCTTTATTTCTCTCGAAGACCATAACTTTACTCTTTCCTACATTAACCTTTAGACAGTGACGAGCACAGACTTTCAGAAAGGCAGGGGCTCAGTTGAAAGAAGAGGGCACTCCCTTAATATTTTTACAATGAAATTCACAAAGCCATATAAGCTATATACAGTATACAAGTATGTATACACACAAAGAAAAACGTTAAAATTCCATGTGGTAAATATTTTTAAATTCTATCAAATTCAATGCATTATTTTTATATACAAAACTGATTTAACCCGAGGAATCCCATCGACGTATGGGTACGTCGTGATGTTTTGTCACAGCTGCACCCATTGACGTATGGGTATGTCGTGCAATTGCAAGGGTCATAATTTGCACAATTGTCAAGTTTCATGGGTGATTTTTGGTAGGCATATGTGGGAGAGCTTCCTCTACCTGCTGTCAAGCAGGGATACTGCCTGGCCCCACCTAACCCTCCCCTTCCCCCCTCCTCCCCACACTGGGCAATTCACCTGTTAGCAGTAACCTGGCCAATAAAGGTATGTTGCCCCACGGTCTCTCCAATGACGAAATTCACGGTGAAAGTGATTCCTGAGGTGGAGGACAAAGAAATAAAGAAACTAGAGCAAGAAACAAACAGAAGTGATGAGGTGGTAATGTCATAAAGGAAGGTGCCATATGTGGATGTGTTTGGTGACTGAACAATGCTTCTATTGCCTATATAAATGTGTGAAAACCAATATAGTCTAGTACTACACATAAATTCGCACCAAATACATAAATAAATACGTAACTGAAAGTGGCTTGAGTTAGTTAACCCTTCCATAGCTCGTTTTCTTTAGCCAGGTACCCTGAAAAAGAAGGAAAATGTAAGGTTGCATGACACCTGTATCAACAGTTTTAAACACAGGATCGCGATTTCTCTATGAATTTTCGATGTTTCTCACCAAAAGCAAAGGTTTGAGCCAATAAATATTTTTCAAAAAATGCTCGGGATTTTGTGGTATCGTAGGTTGGAAATCGGTCGGGACGTGACGGGTTAAGGAAATAAATTAAAAGTTGTAAATAAAAAGGCATTTTTTTTAATTGCAAGATTTTCAAAAGATATGAAGATACTGAAATACTGGAGTGTGTTTACAATTACTCAATTTTACTTATAGTGACTTTTACCTCGCCCATAACATAAATCACAGTAATTTGGGTATTCATCATTAGGGGGACAAAGCAAAAAACTACAGAAAAAGAGAGGCGACAAAAACATAAAAAAGTTAAGTTTCCCTAATACAGCAACTGACCAGTGGAATGCACTCCCAAACCCCATTGAATTTGTGTCAACCCCATTTACAAACTTAGAGATATGTACGATAAATATTAGCTTAGAAAATGAGACAATAAGAGCTTGACTCAGTCCTGTAAAAATACAATCGGACACACACACACACACACACACACACACACACACACACACACACACACACACACCGCTCGCTGGCTCAGTGATAGCGTTCTCGCTTGCCAACTGGCAGACGGGAGTTCGCGCCTCACTCAGGTTGCGAAAAGTTTCACTGACAAAGTGGGTGGTTACTGTCCCCCTTGAGCAAGGGGATGGGTGTGTGCATGTGTGAAGGTCACAGCCTTGCCCATAGATCGGACTATATGAGCTCTCAGCTCCCTTCCGGGAGGGTAACAGCTGACGATCACTACCATCAAGTGATCCTGACCGACCCGGTGAGCTACACACACACACCACTTGCTGGCTCAGTGGTAACGTTCTCACTTGCCACTGGTAGGCGGGAGTTCGCACCTCGCTCAGGTTGCGAAAGTTTCACAGACAAAGTGGGTGGTTACTGTCCCCCTTGAGCAAGAGGATGGGCGTGTGCGTGTGTGAAGGTCACAGCCTTGCCCTTAGATCAGACTATATGAGCTCCCAGCTCCCTTCCGGGAGGGTAAAAGCTGACGATCACGACCATCAAGTGATCCTGACCAACCCCGGTGAATTACACACACACACACACACACACACACACACACGTTATGATATGGTACCTTGCTCTAAAATAAGTGTGAAATGTGCCCAGACGCAACTTAATACTGTTTATACTTGGCCAACAAGTGCTGGAGACAGCAGCATAGCCAATCCGTAAATAGGAGGTGGGGTGGACAAGGTGGGCGCAAGTCCTATTCTGGGGAGGCACAGTGTGCACATGTTAAATACTACGAAATTTCAAATGGGGGCTGGAAGCAAGGGTCTTACTGGGAGGCTCCACATGGTTTATGACACTGGCTGAAGAGGGCTGCCTTCCAGTGGTGGCACCAATATAACTGGCTGGCTTCACTGGCCATTTATACAAACGTCAATGAGCTCCCTCTCTGTCCACGGAGAAGGATGATGACATGCAGGAAAAGAGGAACAGCCTGCTGTCTGCGTGGTTTACAGTCGTGTATGCTTGGGCATACACCAATAACAACTTGGTCAGTAAACATTCGTGGGGCAACTGCTTCTAAAACACTCCACAGGAAATAAGCTGAGCTCACACTCTCCTGTGGTAGAGCTACAAGTGTCACTGAAGACCGGAGAACCCTAACTTATAAGCCAATACACGCAGGCAGAACCTTGAGTTTCCTGGCCCAAAGAAAGGAGAATATCCCGTCAAATCCCAGCTTCGTACTGGCTTATACATCATCATCATCATCATCACAGGGGCGGGTCCAGGATTTTTTGTAGGGAGGGGGGGTCCAGTCATTCTAAGGTCATGATGGTAGGGTGAATGTGGATGGAGGGTGGCGAGCGAAGCGAGCCTTTGCAGCTTTAAAGACAATTTTAGAGGCAATTTAGAGTCCTATGGAGGGTTTTATTAGACAATGAAGATGATATTCAATATAGTAAAAAGGGTGATAAATATATGCAAGACAATTATCTTTCCTAAAAAAAAAAATCTTTTAAAGATAATTAAAGACCATCAGGGAATAACAGGACAAAATGCATCTGAAAGTCTCGTATGCAATTTCTTCGCATTTGAATTGAAATACAGGAGTTAGGGGTTAGAGCCACCAACCACCCGGCAAGCAGAGCAGACGACACCAGCTCCCCCAACCCCCCCCAGATCACCGGGATATTACCGCCAGCGTGGTGCGGCTGGGAGCAGGAACGACCTACCTGTCCGACTCCCCGGCGCCCCTCTTGCGCTCAGATGAGGGCCCGGAAAGGCAGCAGTCGCCGGCACCTTGTCTCCAGCTGGAACACAGCTCTGCAGGTAAGGGGTGGAGTTTACAACTCCACACAGCGCCGCGGTACTGACAGTTGTCGTACCGGGTACGGGGCAGGGTTGGCCATTGTCCGCTCCCCAGCTGTCTCCCCGCCACAGGGCCCCAACACAGACGCGTGTCGGCCCGTCTCCTGTAGGCGTTCCCCCAAGAGCGGCACCGCAGTACCGGCCACGAGCCGTACCGGGCATGAGGCAGGATTGGCCATAGTCCGTCCCTCAGCTGCTAGTGATAGAAGCTCATTGATACAGGCCACAGCCGTCCCAGAGCTCACCTCCTCGGCGTTAGCCACGAGCCACGTCCGGCCCAACATAGTGCAGGCCACAAGCCGCCAGGGAAAGAGGCCCAACACAGTGCAGGCCACAAGCTGCCAGGTAACCAGGTCTAACACAGAGCAGGCCACGAGTCGCCAGGGAAGTAGACCCGACACAGTGCAGGCCACAAACCGCCAGGAAACCATCTCCCCCTGTGCCCTCTCGATGCTAGCCACGAGCCACACCAGACCAAACACCGTGCAGGCCACAAGCCGCCAGGAGATCAGGTCTAACACAGTGCAGGCCACACCAGGAAACTGTCTCTCCCTGTGCCCTCTCGGCGTTGGCCACGAGTCACGCCAGGCCAAATACAGTGCAGGCCACAAGCCGCCAAGAAACTAGACCTAGTGCAGTGCAGGCCACAAGCCGCCAGGCAGCTATCCCTACGGCCCCGTAGGCGTTGGCCACGAGTCACGCTTGGGCCAGTACAGAGCAGGCCACAAGCCACCAGGAAACTGTCTCTCCCTGTGCCCTCTTGGCGTTGGCCACGAGTCACGCCAGGCCAAATACAGTGCAGGCCACAAGCCGCCAGGCAGCTATCCCTACGGCCCGCAGGCGTTGGCCACGAGTCACACTTGGCCCAGTACAGAGCAGGCCACAAGCCGCCAGGAGAACAGGCCTAGTACAAAGCAGGCCACGAGCCGCCAGGAGAACAGGCCCAGTACAGAGCAGGCCACGAGCCGCCAGGAGACTGCCCTCCCCGTAACCCACCAGGCGCTGGCCACGAGTCATGTCGGGTCCGGAGTAGAGCTGGCCATAGTCCGCTCCCCTCCTATGGGAGCACCAGCCGTCGGAGAAGGCCCCACACCCGAGACGTGGTAGAGTCTCACCCAGGACCTTGGTTCCCTGCGACTCCACCCGGGTGACCAGCTGCCGGACCAGAGCCCCCGTAGACCTCGAAGCCGCCGCCGAGCCCCATCCACCACTCCCCCGGGCCGAGCTTCCCGTGAGGCCTCCCTGACGGCGCCGCCGCCCTCGAGCCGTTGCTGCAGCCCAGCCGCCCCGGGTTCCAATTCCCTGGGTCTCCTGCAGCCTCCAGAGTTGCCCCACACACCAGGGTGCGACCTACCGGTGGGCGAGGTCTCCCGACGACGCTCCCAGATCCGACGTCAGGCCCGGCTCCTAGCCCTCTTCGGGCCGAGCCCTTAGCCCCACAGCCACGTGTGGGACCCTGCCCAGGAGCACGCCACTCCGCCCCTGTTCCCTCCTGACAGAGGAATCGCCCTGGGCTCATCAGTGTCGCCCAAGTGAGTGGACTATCGATATATATGTGTGTGTACCCTTAAGCTCAGTTCTAGTATGCATCTACAGGATCTTACGAGTGATTCCCTACCGTGTATCCCCAAGTGAAGTGACCAGGAACCCCGAATAAGATTGGATGTGCCGGTAGATAGAACGAGGCCGGACCTATATTGAAAGGTAGAGTCCTGTTGCCCTAGACCGTCTCAGTGACAACCTAGACCTCCCCCCTGTGTATCCTTGTGTCTTGTGTGGGCGTTTACGCTTCCCCTCCCCTGTGTTCAGTGAAACCTGCATCAGCCCCTTGCCTTAGCCGCGTGACCAACCCGGGCATACCGAGTACCACAGTCCCCCCCTCTGTTAAATACCTCTACGTGCGACCCTACCTGTGCTAGACGCCCGGCCGCCAGTTACCTGAGTCACAGGTGTAAAGTAAGATATACATGTATACAGTGCCGTCCAGTGCTATACGGGTTTTAGAGATTGTGTCAAAGCTGTTCCTGTGTCCGAAGATATAATTGTGTTGTATGTCACACGAGTGTCGGGTGAATAGTACCATACTTAACCACAAAAGGTAAAGTGACAGATAGCAATTGTGTACAGTGTTCACTTGCCCCTCCGGCAATCCTTTGTAATACCTATTGTCCTGTGTCTTATGTGTAGAATACATGTGTAATATCCACTGCCTTGTTTTTGTGTCCGGTCCTGCTCTTAGGAGTTACCTCCCGGTCTAGAATAGGGACCCGCTTTTAGCCTGCGTATTTGAGGGCGAGAAACCGTCCCACAAATATGTAGCATAACATGAATGTACTGTACAATAATCTTAGTTAGAAAGTGAAAATTAATGCATACACTTTATTGCCTAAAAAGATCTCTTTGCTCATTAAGGACGTGTCAACAAGTGGGTTGATGGAGGGTTAGTGCCCCTCCCCGTAAAATAAATAACTCAAAGTCAAATGGCCACCCCTTACGGGATTATGGTGTCTGGCAACAGATAGATAGATAGATAGAATATAAATAGTACTGAGAGTCTCAAAGGCATTTTCCTTTCATTTGAGAGTATAATAATCTTCCCTGGACATGTAAAAATTTATGGGCACAGTTATGTTTTTTTTGTATTTGTTAATATATGATAACAGAATAGATTTCAAAGGAACCAAAAACCAGTAGCTAAAATATACAATTAGGGAACTGATAAGCTACACATGTAAATAAAATATAGTATTCTCTTCATTAAAATTATGGGAATGGATCCATTCATATCAATAATTCACCACAGCTGGGGAGCTTACTTGCTATACATTGAGAAAAGAGTCGGCGTGGCTTTTTGAGGATGAAGCGTTGAATGACATCATCTACATTGATTTGAAGACTGCGGTTAGAATTAATTATAATACAAGGGCAATCTGGCGGTCTTTCCCCATGTTTGATGGTAAAACAGTCTTTGTACTTCGAACAGCAGAAAATGATCATTCTGCCTCAGAGCTAGTGATGGGGATGAGACATCCAAGTTGAAGCAACAATGAAGATTTGGAAATAAATCCTTAGAACAAGATTTGAGTGCTGTGATTAGAGTATGTGGAACTATTTGGGGGCCATTTAGAGGTCATTTGGGGCCCCCATGGACAACGGTACTTGAAAACCCCATAACTATGTTCCATTAGTCCTAAGGTTTCCAAAAGGTATGACAAATTAGGGCTCCACGGCTACTGGAGGACTGAGCAATTTGGGAGGCCATTTATAGGCCTTTTGGGGCCTCCCATGGGGGTCTTGGGGGGCAACGGTACTTGAAAAATCCATGATTAGGTTCCATTAGTCCCAGGGATTTCAAAAAGGTACAATACTTGGGGGTCTATGGCTGCTAGAAGGGTCAAAAGGCTAATTTTAACGATGATTACTTAGTGACATCGCCTACTGTATCCCAGAGACCTCTCTGTCTGACAAAAAGAATAAACAGCATTTCTTAAACCATAGTTCATAATAAGATTGCCTTCCATTACTGCAAGTTAAATTCACCTCGATTTCGCTTCCCTACCTATCGAAAATACATAGCAAGGCCTAGGCATTCCTTAGCATCCACTGCTGCAATTTCAACAACATCGATTATTGGAGAAACAGTGATCGTAGGGAAAAACGAACATGGTACACCAGGGAAATCAATAATTTTCTTCAGACTGTACCTCTTTTCAGTGTTCCTTGTTTTTTTCCCTGCTGTTGTTGCCGCTGGTGTTCAAGCCTGCATTATCAGCCCTTCCTTCCGCGGCGTGAGTATATTTGTCAACAGTGAACGTTCGATGTTGCGAGAATCCGATAATTAATAAAGTTGTAAATATAATATCTCAATTTTTAGTAAATTTCTATTAAAATAGTGTGGTGTGACTGGTGTAGGTGAAAGAATTTGGCAACACTGCGTGATGAGAGCTGGCAGCACGGGGGAAAAACAAAGACAGACGAGGGTGCTGGCGAGGGGGCCGGGCAGTTTCGAAGTGGTGGCTTGCTTGGTGAGACGTTTCTGATTCCTGCGGTGGCAAGGAGGTTGGTTGTTTTGCGGAGCTCCTCTTGGGATGGTGATTTTCCTATCCTTAGTCGCAATGGGGCTGTAAGGTCGGTAATAGTTGGTCACGGAAAAGTCTGGAAGGTCAACATAAGGAGGCGCGGGTGGCCTGTACGGAGGACGGGTGCTGGAGATTCAAACAAGCAGTCAGCTGACTCTGCTACCACAAGTAAGGTGATTGAATTTTCTGTTAGACCACAAGCTATCTAGGCAGTGTATTAACATGGCTGGAAAAGGGAAGCTGAGTAGCGAGATGATGAGGTCGTATGATGGTCAGGGCGATGTGGTGGCTTGGTTAAAAAAGGCTGAGTTGGTGGCCAAACTGACAGACCAAAGATTTGGCCAGTTTTGTACCATTGTTTCTCGAAGGAGATGCATTAGCCTTGTATCTTGAGATGAGTGATAGCGATCAGCAGGACTATAAGAAAATAGGAAATAGATTGAAGGCAGCTTTTTCCCAAGGGATGTTTGAGGCATATGGGGCGTTAAAGAAGATCCAGTGAACAGGTGGATGTTTTTGCCAACGAAATAAGACGGTTAGCAGGGCTAGCGGGCTGGAAGGGTGAGGGCCTGGAGAGGGCTGTAAAGTTAAGATTTGTGACTGGGTTCCCAGATAGGATATCAGTGGAACTGCAGCAGGTGAAGGATATTGAAATGGTGGATATGAGTGATTTGATCATGAGGGCTAGAGTATTGACGTCTGGAGCTGGGGGTCAGGAAGTTGCAGCAGTTGCAACTAGAGGTCCGGTATCAGCGGAACGCTGGCAAGCTCCTCAATGTGCCTCATCCTCACGAGGCGGGCAAAGTAGCAAGAGGGAGACTCGGGGGTTCAAGGGTCGTTGCTTCCGATGTGGTGGTCCTCACATGATTAAAGATTGTAGAGAGCCAAAGCCAGCCCTAACATGTTACAGATGTGGAAAGGAGGGTCACATAGCGAGTCGGTGTGACCAGGGAAATGGGCAAGGGGGAGCTGCTGCACAGGAAGCTACCCCCTCAGACAAGTAAAGACGCTTCCAAGTTCCTTGCCAGTAGTCAAGGTCTTGGTGGGGACCAGGAGGGTGAGGGCACTGGTGGATTCTGGTTGCTCAACCACTGTGTGTGCCTCCCGATTAGTAGGGAGATGTACAGAGAAGGGTGAAGGGCTGGTAACAGTTGATAGGAGAGAAATTGGATGTTAGGCCACCAAAGAAGTAGAGTTAACGGTGCAAGGGACCCGGCTGAGACTTAAGGTTATCGTGCTTGCTGAAGTGATTAATGGGATCAACGTGGTGGTGGGAATGGATGTGATTAGTCAGCTGGGTGGCGTGATGATAAGGAATGGAGGAGTAACTTTTGGGAAGGCATCAGAATCTTGCTCACAGGTAGAGAGAGGGGAGGTTCAGTGTGCCGTTGCAGTAGCGGAGGTAGGGTTGGAAGGAAGTTGCAAGAGTGCTGAGCCTGAGGGATTCAAGAAGTTAGAGTCAAAGACAGCTGTTGGACAGAAGGCCGATCTATGTAAAATAGTAGACAAAGACTTCATCGCAGAATTTGATGGCACGAAGTGGGTAGTGGAGTGGTTTCTAAAGGGAGAGTCACCAGTTTTGAAGAATAAGGTGGGTTGTCATGAGCATGCAATGAAAGAGCCCGTAAGAGAAGAATTTGACAGGGAGGTGGAGAGATGGATCGTTGAGGGTATACTGGTGCCGTGGGGAAAGGAAGTGAAAAGTGGAGTGTTGCCATTGATGCCGGTGGTGCAGCCGACGAAGAACAAGGTTCGGCCAGTACTGGACTTCCGTGAGCTCAATGTCCATGTGATGTCTCATACAGGGCGATGATGCTGTCGATGTGTGTAGTGAGACGCTGAGAGAATGGAGACTGATGAGTGGAGCCTCGACCATCGTGGATTTGAAGTCAGCCTACCTGCAAGTTCATGTTGTCAAGAAGTTGTGGAGGTACCAGCTGGTGAACTACAAGGGGAAGACATATTGTTTAATGAGGCTGGGTTTCGGGTTAAGTTCGGCACCGAAAATCATGACAAGGATCCTCAAAACAGTGTTGAGTAAAGGGAAAGGGATGGAGGCTGCTACAGATTCATATGTTGATGATATACTGATTGATGAGATGAGGGTTGTGGAGCACCTGAAGCTGTATGGATTGGCCACGAAACAGCCTGAGCCACTGGAAGGGGGTACTGCCTTGGGTCTGAGACTGGAAAGAGAGAGAACTGGGGAACTAGTTTTCCGGAGAGCCAATGAGGTGCCGGCAGTGAGGGAGGACTTGAGTAGGAGAGAGTTGTTTTCCGTGTGTGGAAAGTTGGTAGGCCACTACCCAGTTGCGGGATGGCTCCGGGTAGCGTGCAGTTATGTGAAGAGGAGAGCCGAGGGTGTGAGACGGGAGGACAAGGTTGGGAAGGAGACTGTTGAAGTGATGCAAGATATCGTGAGGCGGGTAAGGCACGAAGACCCGGTAAGAGGGAGATGGTACGCGGCCAGGTCGGAGAAAGGAGTTGTTTGGTGTGATGCAAGCAGTATCGCAACGGGAGTGATTTTGGAGATTGGTGATGAGACTGTTGAGGATGGTGCGTGGTTAAGGAAAAAAGACGACTACAACCATATCAACGTGGCAGAGCTGGATGCTGTACTGAAAGGCGTCAATTTAGCTCTAAAGTGGGACTTGCGAGACATCGAGTTGCGAACGGATTCAGCTACAGTGTTCGGTTGGCTGAGGTCAGCAGTGACTGCTGAGAACAGAGTTCGGGTGAAGGGACTCTCAGAACTGATTGTGAAGCGCCGCTTGGGGATCTTGAAAGACTTGATAGAAGAGTTCAGGGTCAACCTGCGTTTAAGTTTTGTGCCATCTGGGAAGAATAAAGCAGATGTGCTAATGAGGGTGAAGAAAGCGTGGCTAGGGGTCCCAGAAGAGGCATCAGAAGAGGCTATGGTGTGCTGCACAGGAGTCCAAAGTGTGGAAGATCTGCACCACATGGGGGTTGATTGGACACTGTATGTGGTGAGGAAGGTTGACCCAGCAGTCACGAGAGACAAGGTCCGTCGGGTGGTGAGACACTGTAGCAAGTGTCAGTCAATTGATCCCGCACCAGTTGTGCATGAAGCGGGGGAGATCAGAGTAGA